>PVKN010028706.1:0-13176 GCA_004027915.1 Capromys pilorides
CTCCTCCTCCTCCTCCTGTTCCTCCTCCTCCTGCTCCTCCTCCTCCAGTTCTGCCTCTTGTGCTGCAGGCAGCAACCCGCAGCTGGGTCCCCACATCTGGCACCACTCCGGTTCAGTTCATCTGGGTGTGACAAGCTGACCAGCCTTTGTCAGTCTACCCCTCGGGCCCTCTCTGCCGTTGCTCCTCTCCCTGCAGTTGCTTCTTCCTCAGTGACTCGCTCCTCCCCTGCCTCTGCTTAGCCCAACCCTACACAAACGCGCCATCGCAGCCAGGGTCAGCCTCGAACACAGGTTGAACATGATGTTGCATATTCTTCTCGACCATACACACCCAAACTAATTTAAAACCCATGTGTTGGGTGAAAGAACATCTCTGAATTTTTCATTGTGGACGTTTCCAAGATACGTGCAAGTAGAAAACTAGCGTGATGTACCCTTGCTACCCATTTCCTGTCCTCAGCTCACAGCCGTTCTTCCTTCATCTGCAGAGCTCCCAATTGCCCAATTTCTTTCCATGGTTCTCTTACCCACAGTCTGAAAATGTGAAATGGAAAATTCCAGGAATAAAAAACCTAGAGGTTCTATATCATCATGTGCCGTTCTGAACACCCTGATAAAATATTACTGCATCCTTCCCAGGGAAGTGAGTCAGCCCACAAGCCCACATGTCCGTGCACTGTACACCGCCCACCCATTAGTCACTTCACAGTCACTGAGGCCCTCGGCTTGACTGCCACAGTATCACAGGGTTATTGCCTAGGTCACCCTTACTCAGTAGCCTAATGTTGTGTCTCATGGCTGCTGTCACACACCTTACACCACTTTGTCGTGGAGGCATGGTTTTACCTCACAACATCATAACATGGGGAAGACAGTGAAATTATTTTAAGAAAAAGAGAGAGAGAGAGAGAGAGAGAGAGAGAGAGAGAGAGAGACTGCCTTCACTATCCTCCATGGTTATCCTTGGCCTATTTTGCCAGGCGCTGTGGTTGTTGATCTCTTCCTGTCCCTTGTTCAGACACTAAACTTCACAGTGGGCATGTACATAGATGTAAACACGCGGAGCTGGTGTACGGTTCCATAGTAGGAGTGTTGCTGGCATCCTCTGGGGTCTCAGAACACAGTCCGTGCAGATAAGGGGACAGCAGTGTCCCATTTTCCCTGCCCCTTGGCGCTTGCCTTATTCTGAAGCAATTTCCAACCACCAGACCCATTGATAAATGTGTCAGCAGGTATCTCCAAGAGACAAAGTCTCTGTCTTAACACCACCCCGGGGCCAGTCTCCCTCCCTATTATCAAACATTAAGCCTGTGTTCCCAGCGCTCCTTCGCTGATCAATACCATTCCCATTTCTTCAAGGGTTTTGTCTGAGTCAGGATCCCAGTAAGGCCCACAAGCTGTGACAGGCTGGTGGAGCTCTTCCCATCTTTTCAATCTACAGGGTCCCCTCTGTCTCACAGACCTAGGGATAGGGGTTTAGGTGCAAACAGGTGACATGGCAGGCCACAGCAAGGAGGGAGTCAAGTGACCCAGAAAGAGAGACAAAGGCAGTAACGTACAGGTTAAAGAGCAGCTGTGGCCCGTTGGAGCCACTGGGGATCATCCCATCAGGGGGCCCCAGCACCACTTCTGGTGCACCCTACCTAGAGGGCAGGAATTGGGGCGTCCACCCACTGGTTCCCATCCTGCCTTCCCGAAGGCTGCACCTGGGCCCTGAGCTGTAGCACTGCCCACCAGCCTGCGGAGCAAGCCAGCCCCACAGGGCTGTCAGGGCCTCTCCAGGATGGGCAGGAGGGTGAGGCGCCAGCACCTCCAGCGAGCATCGCCATGTGGAATGTGGATCTCCCTTGGTGAAACGAGCAGGGCATGTTTTACTTTCCCATCCCTGCTGGAACAAATAATCACACATTTAACAGCTAAAAATGACACAAATGTGTCCTCCAACCCTTATAGCTCCCGGGAGGAGAAGGGCAGAGAGGTCAGACATGAGTCTCACCGAGCATACACATTTGTCTTACTTTCACGTTCCTTTCCGAAGGTCGCAGGGAGGAGCCACCTTCTCGTCTTGCCCAATGGCCAGGGTCCGGCCTCAAGGCTGCCCTCTAGCCTCACCGCCAGGAATCGCCAAGTCGGACCTTACTCGCAGTGAGTCTGACACAGAGCCTGCTTGGCCCTTTCTAACCTTTGAAGACCCTTGGGATCTCACGGGGGCTTTCAGATAATCCGAGGAAAGCACCTCGCCTCAGCACCAGGTGATTAGCAGCCCCAACTCCATTTGCAATCATAACTCACCCTGGCCATGCAGCCTAACATGTGCGCACATGGCAGGGACCAAGACTGGGACATCTTTAGAGAATCATTATCCTGCCCTGTCGTGGGTTATTTGTCCTAGAAAATATCCGCAGTCTGCAGGTCACGGCTCGCTCTATCCGTGGTACTCTGGTGCACAGTCCTCTGTGCCCTGCACGTCCTGTCCGAGGCAGTTAGAGGCAGGCATTCCACTGCTCCAGGGCCAATTAATTTTCAGTGCGACAGTGTCGCAGGCGGGGTGGTGGGTACCTGTGAGGTGGTAAAGACCCGTTAATCCCACACTTTCACACACCAGCTTGACTGAGAATTTACGGCTGCTCTAGCATTTACAGCATTCCCGTTGCAATTCTTTGGGTGTTAAAAATTGTGCCAGGTGGGAATTTTCAACAAAATAAAACAACAGGAAATCTAAAAAGTACATTTGTTTTCTGTTGCGTGCGAGAAAAATGCTGTCCTTTTTTATGCCAACGTTTAGGCAAGAACATTAGTCAAGAAGGAGAAATACTCTCAAGAAACGTTTGATTTAGAGTAGGGAGAAGAGGACTTGAAAAACAAGACCAGAAATTGGCTCATGTGTCCTGCTCTGACGGAGGACTCTAAAAGCACGTTTTATCTGAAGCTCAGCTTTTCTCAGAGTCCAGGCTCTTGATAAATGCCCCACACTGGCAGCCCGGAGAGAGAAAGGTCCCCAGGGCCCTTTCAAAACAAAAATGAAATACAGTTGTTTCTCATTTCTTCACCACGCTCGTCTTGGAAAAGTCCTCGCCCCCAGATTAAGTCAGAAGGACAACGGAGAGCAGGGACACGTCAGGAGCAACCACTCCCGCCAAGACCAGGAGGCAGAGCAGCCCCATCGCCGCGGACACCGCCTCATTCTCATTTTCTTCCCTTGTTGCCACTCATGTTTCCAATTTTCTGAAATTGCTACATCGTGAGGCTTCCAAATGTTACAGGCAGAAGGTTTCTCACCATCCGGAACTTTGCAAAACCCTGTCATCATGTTACCGACGAGCCAGCCGCGCTGCTAACGTTTATCTGCGCTGTCGATGGACCGTGTTTTTCAGAGCAATGGGTCTTTAAAAAAAAAAAATCAAGAGCAAGTTGAGACCACAGGATCTGAACTGGGCCAAGAAAGTGGAAAAAGTAGCAAACAAGAAGGAGGAAAGAGATGCTTTCAAAGAGCTCTTAAGGTGGGGAGGAAGAATCATCGGGGATAAAATGTGAGTTATGTGAAAGGGAAGCACCCCAACTGCAAGGCATCCGTGCGTGGTAGGGTTAGATCTAGACGCTCCCCAAAGCCTCGGATGCTCCCGAGCAGGACTCTGTAGAGGCACTTGGGGCATGGGGCATGGTGTTCACTGTGCATTAGTGCACTGATGAGTTTACAGCTAAGTGTGATGCTGGGCAGCAGAACCTGGTCAGAGGATGGGGGTCCCTTGGGGGTGGCCTGAAAGGGTCCATGTCCCTCCTCCTTGACCTCCCCCTCTGTTCCCTGCCACTGGGGTGTAAGCCGGGCTCTTCTGCCAGGCCATCCTGCCTTGGAGCTGGCAGCCCATGCATTGAAACCTCTAACCCTCTTCTTCTTGCAACTGTAGGTGTTGGGTGTTGGGTCACGCAGCAAGAAAAGGGCTGAGACAATGCAGGCGCGTGCGTACAGGCAGAGCAAAGAATAGCCAAGGATCCTGCAGAATGTAACGCAGTAGCTCCCCAAGCACCGCAAGAGAATGACCGCCCACGTGAAAGAACTCAAAGCCATTCTACTTAATGAACATCTTTGTTCGCTTCTGACACTCATCTCGCCTATCTAGGTAGATATTACCTAGAAAAACGGAGAGGTGTCGTAAACCTGTCACAGAAAAAGGACTGTTAAAAATCCTGGATGAGTTATGGACAATTGTTTTGCAGAGAAATACATAACCACATAGATCCATGGACATGTAATTATGGGTAAGACGTACAAGATTATATAGAGCACACATAACAAGTTACATATTCCATTTTACATCACTGTGAAGAATTTCTTCAAAAAACTGGATCATGTAAAACACATCTTTCAACTTGCTTCCTTAGATTCGTAATGAGTCATGGGTATGTTTCTATGTGAATGTGTCTGTCTGAGTTTATTGCTCGAGTGGCTACACAGCAAATCAGCATGAAGATCAGGGCCCATTCATGTAAATGTCCCCTACTAAGAGACATCTGGACCATCACCTAGGAAGAGAGAGGAAGCGTGTGCTAAATCCCTTCTTAAGGCAAAGCAACGTGGCATGAACTGCGCCCTTTAACTGCCTACCTCAAGGAAGTCAGGACATGTAAGCCCGGCCCTCTCTGACCTGGAATTTCTCTGGTATCAGGTTCGGTTGGGTCTGCACAGAACTGGATTCATCATAGCCCGAGGTATGACACACTCTTATCGTGCGTATTTGCAGTTATATAATGATTTTACTAGTCATTTCATTAACATCATTTGTCCATGGGAGCTGTCCATAGCCAACAAACCCAGGACCCAACCCCACGGTGCCCTCATCGCAGCCTTCTGCTCCCACGTTGTGCGGCCACCACCTGAGTTCCACGGCTGTCACCCATCTGCTTGTCAATTCTCTGTTGCCCTTTCATGTCTAACAAGTGCTCCTAGGACTACTGTCTTTATCTAAGTTATTTTTTTAACTTAGAAGGTAAAACCTGAACATGATGACACAGGTCTGTAATGTTGGCACTCTTGGTGGCTGAGACAAATGATCACGAATTTGAGCCCAGTCTGGATGACCTAATGACGTAGCAAGGCCCTGTCTCAAAACAAGACAACAAGGCCTGGGAAAATAGCTCAGTGGGAAGGCCCTGGGCTCAATCCTCAATACCAGAAAAACAAAAGAGGAGTATGAGGTTGCATACAATTTCGTAGGCCTTTCTTAGTCCTAATTCAACCTCACCGACACTTGCCTTTGGGTTATCCCAGCCCCTGATTTGCACCAAGGACACTCACACAAGTGGTTTTGCGATGAGGAGAACAGGACAAGGAAGAAAACACAACGAACGCAAGCACTTTGCTGGCGAAGCAACAGCTGAGTGGGTATTTCCTACTGAAATGATGAAAATGCTCTGGAACAGGAAAGAGGTTATGGTTAGCCACCATGTTGGTATCCTAAATATCAGAAGTTGTTCATCTTCAGATAGCTCTTTCGTATTATGTGAATTTTGTCACTCCTTAAACATAGAAATGCGTTAAGAAACCCATCAGCACTGGAGATAACTGGGATTTGTTTCCTCAGGGGTAGCCAAGGTGTGCCGTGGACACTGCAGAGGTATTGGCCCAGGCAGTAGAGGAGCCAGGGCCTTAACGTCACAGCTCTTGTTTGTCAAAGAACTGGTCCCTGGGGGTGAGAATTGCCTGGTATGTCTGACCTGGAATGGAGGCACCACAGTGTGCCCAGCTGGTGGCCCTGGAGCCACAGCCAGGAGGGCCACCTCAGCAGGGGTCACGGAAGGCCGCTCACGGCTGCCTTTACCGACTTCCATCTGTAACTAGTGCGTCGTGTTCCATAATTTTAAAACGCAGCACTTTTCCCATCTGCATTCTCAGCAGTGGGCGTTTGTTTCCAGCTGCTATGACTATCAGCATGGCATGAGGAACATTCTTACAGCCCTTGGCCAATATCCAGAAAGAAAATTAGCAGGTCATAGGGCGTAAGAATTTCCAGCACAAGGGTACAGCACCCCACTGTTTTGCTCAGGGAATTTGTTGATTTGCATTTCCAGTGCAGTTCCCCATTCTGTCTAACCTGTGTTTGGTCCGTGTATGTGTGCATGTGTGTGTACGTGTGTGTGCATATGTGTGTGCATGTGTGTGTGTAAAATAATTGAGTTAGAGTAATAGCTCACCCCGGGCTAGATCTGCCTTCACATCAGTGACGTCCATACAGTCATGGACAGCCATTTGTCTCAGGCTGTTTTTTATAGCTATAACTAAATACCAGGGGCCAAGTCACTAGATAAAGTAAATAGATTCCTTTAACTCACAGTTGAGAATGGTGGAAAGAGAAACAGGAGAGAGCTGGCGTCGCCAGCTTGCCTTGTACCCCCCACTCTGAGAACCAGCTCACTCCAGGAGACCGCTTGAAGTTCTTCTGAGGCCACACCCCATGCTAATAATGATCCCCAGGCCCCGCCTCTCAAGGCCCCTCCTGCCTCGGCACTGCTACACTAAGGCTGCGGCTCCCACCACCTGAACTCTTGGGAGATGTGTTCGCACCCAGAGTGCTGCCATTAGAAATGGCTATTCATGCCTTTTCCCAATTTTCTATCAAATTGTGGAGCTTTATAATGTACCTTTTATTTGATAAGAATCAGTTGATAAAGACAATTTCTAATTTTAACTACCACATGCTTTTGAGTTTTAAAAGAATTACCTAACAACAGGAGTGGATCAACTAGAGTATAGCCACCCAAAGGAATATTATATAGCTGTAAACAACATTTTTCCTAAAGACCTTTCCCTCTTAAATTCTTGTAATAGTACATGTTTTGGTGTCTAACAAACGCATGCATCATGAGGAGTTGGTTCATATGTTTAATCTTTCTTTCCCTTCCATCCCCCAGTGTCCTCTCACCACTAGGTCTCCCCTAAGTCCATCTTCTTATTTGCTATCATCTATCTTTTATTTTGCTGTTTAAATTATTTAGATTTCTAGTTTCTCATCTACAAAAAACCAGCCAATATTTAACCTCCTGTTCTGATTTGTTTTCACTTACCATTATGGTCTCAAAGCGAATCCTGAAAAATAGTTCCTAGAACACAATTATATTTGCAATTCGGGGCTGGGAAGATAGCTCAGTAGAATAAGCACTTGCCCAGCAAGCGCAAGGACCTGAGTTCAATCCCCGGTTCTGGAAAAAAAAAAAATTGACCTTGTATATTTGCAATTCAACATTGAGCCAAAAAAAAAAAAAAATAGCATAAGAAAACAAGCTTATGTGCATCAGGATCTCAGACTGGGCATTTTTAGGCATAGTGATACACCGTTGGCAAGGCGTGGAGAAGTGGGCATGCTCCTTCAGCACTACCAAAAAGGTACAAATTGGTACAATCTAAATAAAAGTTTCATTGCATGGGTAGCTTAGCCAGCACATCTTTGGCAGCTGTGTGTCCAGCATGTTCTCACCCATGTGCCAAGAGACACACATGCCATGAAATTCATCGCAGATGTGCTTGAAAGCAGAAAACAAGTGACAAGCCAGCCGCCCAGGAGAATACTTGGTTGCTATTAAAAATAAGGCAAGTACTAGGGCATGGCTGCTTCCTTAGGGGGCCACTGGGCCACAGGGCCACAGAGCCACAGAGCCACAAGGCCACACAGACACAGGGCCACAGGGTCACAGAGCCACAGGGCCACGGGACCACAGGGCCACACAGACACAGGGCCACAAGGCCACAGGGCCACAGGGACACAGGAACCCTCTCGAGCTCTTGAGGAAGTCAGTGTTATCATTACATCCATTTCTGATGAACCTGAGAATGGAAGTCTGGATGCCCCAGGGAAACCAAAAGCAAAGAATCCAGTGTGACCACGGTGCCCGCTCCTTCCAGGTCTCTTGACCTCCGTCTTGGTCACAGACTCTGACACCTCCATAGCTTCTGAGCAGCGGGCACTAGATCAAAGCTCCGTACACAGGAACTTGTTCCCCTGGTGCTCAGCTAGCTGCAGCCCATTTTTCTCAACAATTTTTTCATAGCACGGCTTATTTTTGCAGCTTTTCTCACTGGGGTCTGTCAACAGCATTGGAGGGGGAAGAAGGCAGAAGGGGTTGCTCCCCTACACTTACCCATTTTATAGAAAAACGAGCTTAGGAAGGTGAAGTTCTGAGCCTGTGGATGAAAATTCTTCATATGAGCAGTGAAATCTATTGACCACTTTTAGTTTTCAAGAGAAATGAAAACCTCCCTGGGGCTTCCCGAGGGCGGTGGCACCCAGCCACCAGCAGCTGGCATGGAATCCTTGGTGGCCAGGGTCCCTGAGCATGTCACCCAAGCTCTCTGTGCCACAGTCAAGCCAGGCTTGGTGACACACGCCTGTAACCCCAGCATGTTGGGAGGCTGAGGCAGGAGGATCACAAATTTGAGTCCATTCTGAGGAACTGAGCCATTTAAGCAGAACCTGTTTCAATATAAAAAACAGAAAGTCCCGGGGTTGCGGCTTTGTGCAGAAGGCTTGGGTGAAATCCCCAGTGCCCCAGGTAAAAACAAACAAGGAAATAAAGTCAGAGACAAGTAGATGGGCGTCTGCTCCTGCAACCACGAGCCTTGCAAAGTTTAAACCAGATACGGTGACACTCTCGGGTCCAACCTGTCCTGTGGCAACTGAGTCCTTCATCGGCTGGCTCCCTGGGGACCCCAAAAGCACCCTACCCTCAGCCCTGCCTCTTGGCCTCCAGATATGTTGCTCCTCAAATCTAGCACTCCCAAGAGAGGTGTTTGAAGCAATGGTCACAAAGCCCAAGTGAGACAGTGAGGCACAGAGTGTGGACAGGGAAGAGCCATTCCTTAGTCCCTTGATCCGACTTTGCCACCATGGCCTAAAGACAGGGCCTCTGCTTGCCGCCAAGGGGCGCCAGAGGTGCAGGCCCCTTGGAAGCCAGGGCGAGGGCTCTAGATGGGCTTTATCACCTCTGTCCTCTCCTGGAGCCATTTTTCTCCAGCCCACAGGGACAAAGGTAGCTTAGGGCAAGATGAGCGTCCACAGAATGAGACAGGTGAGAGGGGGACAAGGCCGCCCCCTGGGGAGGTCTCCTTGCAGCTGCGACCCAGCTCAGAGCAGGTCCCTTTAGCAAAGACATCTCAGATTCCAGCTGGAGGTCACAGCAGGAAACGATACACAGCTCAGGGGCTTCCCAACCCAATAAATAATCATTGATTAAGGTACTTCTCACCCAGTAGGAAGTCGGCCTGGCAGGAGGAGGCTTCCGGGAGCAGGCAGCCATCTTTAAGAGCAGAGAGGGGATCGGGTGGAGGTGGGGAAGCTGGACTGGAAACCCTCATCCTCCATCATCCGATGAGGCAGGGAGAACCCAGACCCTCAGTGGTGGTTCCAACACCCCAGGAAAAGGAACAACCCTGAGCAGCATTCTAGAACCTTCTGGGGCTAAAAGAAAGATGAGGAATTGAGAGACACACGCAGAACCACCACGCTGGCTTTCCCAATGAACGTCCAGGGGCTGGACTCGCCTTGGAGCGTTGGATCTGGGTTCAGATGATGGCCCAGCAGCAGATTTTGAAGACAGCAGTCTTCAAAATGGCCCTAAGACGCCCAACAAGTATTCCCAGGTCAGAGCCCAGGCTGAGCGCGCCGGCGACTCTGCCTCCGTGGAAGCTTTGTTTCTCTCCCTCCGTGGCTGTCTCTCCTGGCCTGGAATATTCTCTCCCAGCCAATCCTCCACCACTGGCGCCCTCTTCAGTGAGCGTTCAGACCCTTGGGTGTGCACCAGGACCCGTGAGTGAGTGAGCAACCGAATGGATGCAGAACTGGTCAAGCAAACGCATGCACGCATGTGTGAGTGGACGAACAGATGAGAGAAGGGAAGAGGGGCTGAGCGAGAAGCAAGGCCCCTGCGGGGCGGCCCCACTCCCGGCCGCCTTGTTTCCTGGCCCCTTTTCTGTCTGCAGTCAGAGTTCAAGGAAGGCAAGCGTGGTGCGACTGTGGCTCTGACCAAGCCACGTGGCCAAGGCAGGGCCTTTCTTGCTAGGGGACACCTGGTGAGGGGCTGGGGGGCTTCCAGGCAGAAGCTGACCCCCAGGGGCTCTCTGTCCCTGACCCCTTTCACCTTGCCTTGTTCTGATCTTTATGGGGCTGTCTGCCTTTTAGCATCAAAGGAGACAGCAGGGCCGAGATTTGTCCTGCGACAGCTCTATAAAAATGTAATTACCCAATAACCTGCTGTCTGCAGAACAAACCATCTTCCTGTTTCCCCTCCCATAAAAGGCATTCGACAGTCCTGTTCTATCAACTTATGAAATCTGGAGAGGGTTAGCCAAGTGCCCCCCACAATGAAAACGCTCTCGGGGAGAGCAGCGAGTAGGGGGGACCCTCAACCCTTCTAGGCATCCACTGCAGCGTTGCTGGAGATTTTCCAAGGAGACCAGGGCAGCAAATCGTCACGAACAACACAGGACTGGACAATGCGCGTCACACCGGCCAGCCGGGGTCTCCAACACACAGAGGGCCCCAGACCACTGCTCCAGGCTCCCAGCACAGGGAATGTCAGGGTCATTCATGTACTCAATCAACAAACATCTATCGGGCATCTCGTAGATGCCAGGAATTAGGCCAAGTCCTGCGGGTTCAAGTCAGGGGCAATAGGTGTCAACCCCCGAGGAAAGTCAAGTCTAGCACCAGGTGCCAGAGCCCTTGTCCAGGGGTCGCGTGCAGGGCCCCGGGTCTGTCCCTAGCGTGGAAAGAAAAGAAACCCGCGTTCATGCTCCACATTTCCTTTAAACCGTAGTCTTAATCTTAATTTTGGACATAAAGTACGTATTGTTCATCATAATCTAGATGACACAGGTTATAAAACAGTAAACATCCAATGGCTCTGTTTCCCTTAAGTCAGATTAATTAAAGCAGGGATTGGGGGGATCAGAGCGTCCGGAGAGAGCAGCTGGTCACCTTGGTGCTGGGGCTGTGTGCCAGGCTCCGGCGGGTCCTGAGCAGGGGCGTCGAGTCCCAGCGCAGCCTCTGGTGTCCCTAACCCTGGTTTTCTTGGTGGCAAGAGGGGTCGGTGGGCGTGATGCAGGGAGGAGGCTCACCTCGAGGTCGAGATGGGTGAGGGCTGCTCCTGGACACAGCACGGCCCTCGCGTAGAAAGGTGGGGTCACCGTGGCCCGCGCTGGGAGGAGCGGAGGAAGTCGAGGCCACCGTGGATGGCTGCAGCCATGGGAAGCCGGCCGGGCTGTCACTGGGAAGGGGCATCTGCAGTGCTGGACTTAGACTTCGATGTTTCTCGAAGCGTTTTAGAAATAGGGACGCAGAGGGATCGAAAGGACATGGCTCTGTGTTGCCGGGCGGATCGTGTGCTGTAGTCACAGGCTCGGGAGAACACAATCCGCGCCGTCCGCCTTAGGGAGCTGCAGGCTGGGGCTGGAGACCCCTGGGGCCACAGGGCCGCGCTGGCGTCCATGCAGAGAGGGGTCGCGGGCACTGCCGGTGGGAGTCGGGAAACGGCGCCCCCTTTGCGGAAAACTGCGCCAGTTCCTCACAAGGCTAAGTCTAAAATTACCGCGGGGCCCAACAAGTGTACTTTTAGGGATGTGTCCCAAAAAATTAAAAGCCAGGATTCGCCTGGGTGCTTGGACACTGTTCATGGTAGGGTGGAAACAGCCCGCGCGTCCAGCCGCCCACCAACAGGTCAACAACACGCGCTCTGCCCATGCCCTGTAACAGCCCTCGACCATCCAAGGAGCGGGGTCAGACGCGGGCTGCGAGGCGGGCGAGCTCGAAAACACCGTGCCAGGCGCCAGAAGGCTGCCGCAGAGGCGCACGCACTTAGGGTCCCACTCACATCCAGCAGCTAGAAGAGGTCATTCAGAGCCAAAAGCCCGAACAGCAGTGACCTGGAAGAGTGGGGCGGGAGAAGGGGGACGCGAGTCAGCGAATGCGGGGTTCCTACTGGGTTGGTGAGAAGGTTCTAGAGTAGGAGTCGTGATGGCTGGGTAGTGCCGTGTGTCCTTAAGCTCACTGAATGGTATTTTTAAAATGGACAGCTAAAATGAGTAGACCTGGCTGGGGAGACAGCTCTGTGGTGTAACCGCTTGCCTGGCAAACACAAGGACCTGAGTTCAATCCCCAGCTCCACACGAGAGAGAGAGAGAGAGAGAGAGAGAGAGAGAGAGAGAGAGAGAGAGAGGAAAAGAAAAGAAATCCATATGGAGAGTCCTCAAATAGCTAAAAGGAGTCATCCTGCTCAAGCCAGCAGCAATTCCTCTTCTAGGCATCTTCCTGAAAAAGTTAAAGATGCTGGGTACATGCGCGCTCACATTTCTAGCAGCGCAGTTCATAAGAGGGAAGTCTTAGAAGCGGCTCCTATGTCTACAGAAGAATGGAAGCATGCAGTACTTGATTGAAATGTACTTACACATGATGGAGTACTATGCTGCCATGAAGAAGAACAGCCTGAAGCCATCTTTAGGAAAAGGGATGCACCATGAGATGGTGACATTAAGTAAAGTAAATCAGACGCCCAGGCTTAGAATGTTTCTTCAATTCTGTTGTATGAGAAACCCACATTATAAATAATTTAAAGAGCAAAAGAAAAAAAATAGACAATAGCAAATAAGGAGACCAAGCTTTGGCAGGTGGATCTTTTAAAAAATGGTTGCCTCTGATAGAAGTGGGCTCAGTACAGTGACCCCCGGGGGAGAGCTGGGGCCGGAGGGCGACACTTCCCGCCCTTCCATGTCCCCCCTCTTCCCGTTCTCTGCCTTTTCTTCCATCTCTGGGTCTCGAGGGACCTCGAAACACAGCAAGGAGTGAGGGAAGAAAGCAGAGAGGAAAACAAAAACAATCGCAGCCCCTCGGGGGCGTGCCTGCTCCCCTCGAGGACTGTGCCTGGGGCACCCCACAAACACACGCTGGTGCAAACCAAGCAGATAAAATGTGAAGCAAAAAGAATTCATCAGTGGCAGGTTATTTTTGCTGGGTCCGCACCCAGACAATAGTCTGCCGGGTCTTCCGGGCCGCACCCCTGCAAATTGCCGGCTCCTCATGGCAGCCAGCGAGGTGCGGGGACCCAAGGCCCACCGCAAGCTGCTCCTGGTCTGACATCTGTCTCCCTCCACCCCCACCCCCACTCCTACCCACACCCCCACTCCCACCCCACCCT
>PVKN010028707.1:0-13178 GCA_004027915.1 Capromys pilorides
ATGACTTATAAAAGTTAAATTAAAATGTTGATTTGCTCTCAACTTCCTGGAACACAAATTTTTTTCTTCCATAAGATTGCGTATAACTAAGTAAACACTACATCATAAAGCAATGTCTGATGGTTTCTTTCATTTATTATAATATTTTGGAAATGAAAACTGGGACATTTACAGAATTCTCACTTGGTTGCTAGTTTTAGGGAAACTAAAAACTCAGTGATACAGGAGTTGGTAGTAACAGAGAAAAAAATTATTGAATACTAATGATGTTGTGGATACTGTGCTTTACATACAGTTTGTGATTTAGTCCTCACACCAAAGTTGTAAGGGTAGTTATCATTAATTTATAAGTGGAAAAACTTAAGCCGTAATGATCCTATATGGTAGTAGGTGAATTAGGCATATTAAAAAAATTAAGGTGAGGTTAGTGAATACAATAGTAGACATTTTTAAAATGACAGGGCCCAGAGCAGGGAATGAACTCCTGTGTTTGAAACAGATAGGGAAGGAAGCATGACCTTTTTGAAATTAGATAATCTGATGAGTAGGGGCTTTTCAGTGTTTGGGACATTTCAATAAGAAGCAGTAGCACATGCTAGGTCATGGAGATTTATGAGTGGGCATGAGTGTTTGGGAGGCCCATGGTGAGGCTAGCAGGCACAGAGGGGACAGGACAGAAGCAAACCTTATTTGAGGAGCCTGTGTTTTCTCTGTTTAACTAGCTTAACATATACAGTTAGCACCGTGTATGTATTGAACTCTTCCAGCTGTAGTCTGAAAATATTTGAAAATAAATTGCTTTTTTTTTCTCTCTCTCTGTACAAGACAGAATCTACAGGGTCTCACCACATAGATAGGATTCTCATGTTTTCAGCCTCACAAGTGCTTGGATTTTGCGCCACCATGCCCAGTCTCAGTCGCATCTCAGTGTGCCCCCACGGGTGGAACTGGCATGGGATGAAACCTAGCCCCTGTTCTCTGCCTAAGCAGGCGCTTTAGTCTGCTGAGCTATCAGGCCAGCCCATCAATTGCATTTATACTGATCACGTACAGGCTGTTTTCTTGTCCTTATTCCCTAAGCAATATAACAGGTATTTCCATTGTACTAGGTACTATGAGTCATCAAGCTGTGATATAGAATAAAGGGGAGGATGTGCACGGATTATAAGCAAATCCAGTGTTCTTTTATAGGAGGAACTTGAATGTCCTCAAGTTTGGTGTACACTGGATGGAACCAGTTGTCCTGGAACCAGTCCTTTGCAGATATTGGGTGAAGACTGTATTTGAGCTGCTTTTTGTCCTGTTCAGTGCCAGATTCCAAGGGGACTAAGAGGAACAAGATAAAGTTTTAGGAATACGAAATGTGTTTTTACTAAAATCACTAAGGTCAGTATTAAGGTAGAGGAGAGTAGAAAAAAGAACATGGATTTGAGACTGTTCGAATAGCTCAAATAAGAGCTAAAGGAATTAAGATAGGAAGTGAGAAATTGAGAGGTAAAATGGCCAAGAGTGGTGACTAAGATACTCATTTTAGCTTGAAAAGTCGGTCATAGTTTAGGTTAGGGATCCTTTGGTCTTCCTGCGAATGGTTCTACCCGGGGAAGACATGGCGGTAGGAATGAGAAAGATAGACAAAAAAGACGAAAAGGTGGGCTAGGTGGTTGCTAGTCTGCCTGATGGGCAAGACTAACTTAACGCACTTACACTTTTGCAAAGTTTGTATCACATGACACAAGGTTGCTTAATGACTAATAGCTGGCCTGAACCAGACAGAATGTTTTTCTCAGCACTGGGGTAGCTTGTTTGCTTTTTAGGCATGAGGCTTAGTCCCACCTATACACACTTGATCAATTTCCTGGCTTCCTGCTGCCCCTAACCTTAGAGTTTTAAGAGGACTGTGGTCTTTGAGACCTACATGCTAATTTCATCTTTTAGTAAGATTTGTTTTGGTACTTTATTTCTTTCACTACATCTTTTCTCTATTCCTTCTTTGCAGTTTACATACAATCTGTATCTTCACACATATTCATCACCTGTTGTACAGTTACCAGCTGCTTATAATACAGTAGCTCCAAAAGAGGGTTAGAATTTAAGCTTTGTTTTTTGAGGCAAGAGCAGTCATCTTTTGCAGAAGTGATTGTGTTGTTATTTTATGGTTTATTGTTTTTCATTAGAACATTAGTGATGGGTTATCATTTGTGTAAACTTAATTGTACACTGTGGTAGAAAGCTAGGTGGGAAGAGAAGAAAACAAATGTGATAAGTTTAAGGGGAGGGATGTGATGAGAGTAGAATTATTCTGAATTGAAATTATACAAAAGATTAGGGTGTGGGTGGGATAGCTCAGCAGACTTAAGTGCCTGCTTAGGCAAGTGCAGGGACTGGGGTTGGATCCCTAGCATCACATGCTGTGCTGACCCCATTGCCTGGACATTCTGAGCAGGCCACCAAGACTAGGTGTGGTGGTACATGCCTGCTGTAATCCCAGCAAATCTCAGCATTGGGGTGGCTGTAACAGGAGGATCACTGAGTCCAAGCTACATAGTGAGACCCTGTATCAAATACATAAAAATAAATAAATAAGTAAATTAGGACTAGGATTAGTCCAAAGGGGTCAGTATTAGACTCATATTGTGTTTTTAGGTAATTTACAGAACATGGTAGGCGTGTCTGTCCGTACTTACTAGAGAAATAGATTGAATGTACAATATCTAAATATGTAAGAATTCACAAAAACATCCAGTCTTGTAATAGCCTCCCATAGAGTCAATATAAAAGAGTACAAAAGGTCTGTCTGCGTGCTGGAGACCTGCAGGATCCATAGTGTCCTGTACAAATCTATATAAGGAGGCCAAAAAGTCTGCAGTGGAAAGCTGAAGCATCTGTGCTGGAAACCAGGAGATGATGTCCAAAGTAAATGCAAGGACTGAGCTTCTCCCAAGGAACAGAGGCAGCCTTTTTTCATTTCCCTTTTATACCATTGTCTTAGTTACTTTTTACTCGTTGCTGGGACAAATACCCGACACTCAAAATGAAGGAAGGAAAGGTTTATTTAGCTCACAGTTGCTGGAGGTTTCAGTCCATATTCGGCTGGTCCAAGGCTGAATGGAACAGAGCAGAGGGCATCCAGTTCATGGTGGCAGAACAACCAACTCAACCAACTCACCGGAGCAGAGTAACAGCCCTTTAAAAAGTCTCTTTGTGCTCAGTCACTCTGATGTGGGCCCGTTGTGCCCTAGGGTGGAACCAATCACACCCCAGGATGGGCCCTTGATCCCGCTCTAGGGAGGAGCCAATCATATCCTAGGCAGGCCCAGGTCATGCTCCAGGGAGGAACCAATTGTAACACGTAATCCTAGTGGATCATGACTCATGTCTCAAATTCTAGTAGTCCCCGCCCCATGATTGCATGAGGCTTTGGGGGGACAACTAGACATAAACCATAACAACCATTCATGTGCGAAGCCCATTGGTTGCTATCTCTCATGCTTGGTAAATCCCAGCAAATCTTCAGTAATTTCCCTCAGCCACACCCAGAACTATGCTGATCCAGTTTAGTTAGGCATATCTTACTCAACTTGATACAGTTAACTATCACAGTAGACCTGCCTCAGGCAAAATTTTAATATAAAATTTCAGAATTTTTCATTTAAAAATTATCAAATTATATTTATATGACATTTCAGATGCTTCACACGTCTTGGTAGAAGCAAGATACAGTGGTGTTCATTGTTACCTAAAAAGATTCAGTGTACCTGTGAATGAATTGTATTAAAAAAGTGAGTGAGGGAGGTGGATATAACTTTAGGCTTCTTTTATAAAAATTGAAAATAAGATTACTTATTTATTTAATAGTTTTAGAGAAGGGTCTACAGTGTGTTCAGGGTCCCAGTACTAGGTTGGATTCCTAGTGTTCTGCCTGTTTACAGCTTCCCAAGAGCTAGGATTACAGGTGCATGCCATCATGCCCAATCTCAATTGCTGTCTCAGCCAGCCCCAGGAGCGGGGGTGGAGCTAGGGCCAGCGCAACAGGCCCAGGCATTGAACCCCTGGCCCCTGCGCCTGCTTTTAGGCACTTTTTTATCTGCTGAGCTATTTGGCCAGCCCAATAAGATTATTTTTTGATATGTGTAATTTGATTTCCTTTGTTTACTTTTCTGTTTTGTTTTTATGAGTATAACAGAAATGAAATATTTAAGATGTACAACATGACTTGAGATGTGTATATGAAGTAATTACTATAAACAAGTTAACATTTACTTCACATATAGCACTTCTCATCACTTAGAAAAGTTTTATAATAGCATGAGTAAAAAACACTGTACTCTTAAACAGAAAAATAGATTCAGCATATTATTTGCAGAAACAGTTAAATGAACATTCTAGACTTTTTTTGTTTTTCTTTTATTTATTTTTTTATTATGGCCGGCTCAGCCTGCCCTGAGGGTGGGACTGGTGCAGCATGTGGTACCGGGGATCAAACCGTGGTCCCTGTGGTTGCCTAAGCTTTCCTAAGCAGGTGCTTTAGATGCTGAACCATCTTGCCGGTCCCTAGACTTTTCTTGATGTTTCTGTATCAATGCACCTTCTTTTCCATTTTAAAATTTCGCTACTTTCCTACTTTCCATTCCGCCAAAAGCATGGCTTGAGGCTTTCCAGGAAGAGGAAAATAGTATGATGGTATGACGTATTTGCAACAGATGATGTTACCCTCATATGGGGACTCTAGAAGATGTCATACATCACAGAAAACCCACTACACTGCTGGCTCTTAGAGGAGTTGAAAATGCATGTGCAGCAATCTCAGTGACTAAGGTTACCCAAGCATCCATTCGCCACACTAATGAATGGCTCGAAGCCTGTGGTCAGAACTTTGAGCACCTCTTTTTACTGTAGAGGCCAAAAGTAACTTGAATTAATCTAATGATGTCTCAGTAAATTGCATGTTAAAATATTTATGCAAGTTTTTCTTTTCCTGAAGTATGTCTACATTTTTGTAGCAGACTATTTTAAAATAGTATATGTTTTAAAATTATAGATTTTTTGGAGCTGTATTACAGTAAGGTATCAGAATAATGGACTGAGGCTAATTTGGCATAGAATTATTGGGAAATTATCCGAAACATGAGGTGCATTGCATTTTGGTGTACATCTCCAAGTGAATTTCAGAATGTTTTTCTTTTTTTTTTATGACTGGCTCAGCCTGCCCTGGGGGTAGGGCTGGCGCAGCAGGTGGTGCTGGGGATCGAACAGCGGTCCCTGTGGTTGCCTAATCAGGCGCTTTAGACCATTGAGCCATCTTGCTGGCTGTCAGAATGTTTTCTGAAGCACATTCAGCAAAATTTGTTTTATCTAAACTTGCTTAAATAGGCAACATTCAAGGTTGTAGTGTTGAAGGAAACAGTGTGAGTAGTTATGATCCACAGTGAAGGCTGCATTGTGTGAGGGAGGAGTAATAAGCTTAACCTTGAAGTATAGGTGATATTTCATTTGTAAATAGTGTAGATAGGAAAATGAGGAACATATCTGAAGGATGGCTGTTTGCTAGTGGCATGGATAGAGAGATGAGCCACACGTGGTACACACATCACTCTGGGAGTTGAGGCAGGAGCTTCACAAGTTTGAGCCCAGCTTGAGCAATTTAATAACTTATTTTAGCAAATCCTGTCTCAGAAAACAGTGAAATGTATAAAAAGGGGAAGGGATGTAACTCAGTGTGAAGCTCTTGGGTTTAATCCCCAAAACTGGGTGGAGGGTGGGAGAGAAGGTAGGTTACGGAGAGAGAAGTATTGGTTGGGAGAAATGTTTGCCAAGATAGGGTAAAATTTTGAATTGTGGAGTCTGAATTTGTTTTCTAAGCAGTAGAGATCTTAAAAGGAAGTAGAGGTGATAAAATCATTTTAAAGCTGTACAGAACCAGAAATCAGCAGGAGAGTTTTTAAGCACAGGATAGGGAGATCATCTATATTTTGTTTGCTCACTGAATATGCCTAAGGGAAAGTTAAACCTTCCCTTGCGCTCACAACAAGAGGTAGTTTCACAGTTTGGAGCAAAGCAGTCACTGGAGTTCAGCTGTTACCCCATACCCCCCAAAGATGAGAGTGGGAGGAACCATCTTACTTGATGATTACATTTCAAAAGGATAAATATTTGGTCCTTAGAAACTCTTTAAATTATTGTAGTCAGAAGTCTACAAAGGACAGCTCTTTTTACTGGTTTGCTGTTAATTAAAGCTTATTTTCAGGAAGAACGGTATGTAGATTAGTTGTACTCGTGAAAGAGTAGTGGCAGTAAAAATAAAGAGATATATAGTATGGTTACATTATTACAAGATGTTTGCTCTCCAAGGCTTAAACTTTATTATTTCTTACTCATGCTGAATACATGACACAAAAATGATTGTTGAATTGCTTTTTGAGTTTTTCTTCTATAAAAATCTGGATCTAGGTCATGAAGGGAATAATGGATCAATTCATTAATGTAATATACTAGGCAGTACTCAAGACACTGGGAAATATTATACACACTGCCTAGGAAAGTTGATTCTCTAGTAAACAAAGTGCACTGGAGAGAGTACTGAACTTGTATATTTGTTGGGAACGCCTTACAAAGGCTAGGATATGTGATTTTGAGTTCTTGTGGTTGAGTAGGAGTTTAGGATGAAAGTTGTCTTTGGTAAAGAAATTAGCATGTTTCTGAAAGACTGACTTTTAAGATGAGAAAGCAGTTGTGTGTTGTAACCTTAGTGTTATGTTAGTGCCAGTGATTCATCTAGTGGTTTTAATCCAGTTTATATTCCTCGCCTGAGTAATGTTCAGTAGGAATTACAAAATGATTGTTCCTTTTGTTTTTTAATCTTTTATACTTCAGTGCTGGGGCTGTTAGAACATAGTCGTCTTCTGAAGGGTTAGCCACTTAAATCTTTGGAGTTTAATAACTACCTTAAGTATTTGCATGTTGTATACAAATTCACCCTTGGTCCTTCATCTCGTCTTTTTTACTAGTTTCCTCTGTTACTAATTTATCATTTCCATTATTGCCAGTTCTTGCAGCACAGATAAGATTGTTATTCCATGTTATTTATTCATGAAATAATATTATATAATTAATATTCTACGTTATTTAATGCATGTTATTTAGCTTTTTAAAATGCGATCATAGGTTTTCATTATGTTTCAGTCCATTATAATCGTAATTTGTTTTGCTTATATTATCACAACATTGGCCAGTGAGAAAGATCCTCTAGCTGATTCCTATATTATGCTGATGTGATGACTTCATTAGACATAGCTCTTTGGCACTGAAAGGTGTTCCATTCTTGCTCTTGGTCTCATATTTATTCACTCTTGCTCTCTGTTTCTGTCTCGTGGGATTTGAACGCAGAGGCTGCAAGCTGAGTCATACACATGACACTGACATAGGCTGCCTTTGTGGTTTTTGGGATTGAATCCAGGCTTCACACTGATTTATGCCCCCAGGCATTATGTTATGTTGTGTTATATTGTGTTATGTTGTTTTGTGTTATTTTTTTTGGAGACAGGATCTCACTAAGGTACTAGCTTCAGGCTGGACTCCCAACTAGTGATCCTCCTACTTCAAACTCCCATAGTGCTGAGATACAGGCTCATTTTATACATTCCTTGCCCTGCACTTATAGTTGCCTATTTTACAAAGAACTTTGCTGTCTTGGTACAGTAAGCCTCCCCAGCCCTTTTCATGATTTCTCTTTTTGAGGTTGCAGTTATTCATATTCAATCATGGTTCAAAATAATAAAGGAAGGGCCAAGGATACAGCTCAGTGGGGTTCAGTGCTTGCCTGGGAAGGGCAAGGTCCTGGGTTCAATTCCTGATGTCCCCTCCCCCCCAAGAAAAAAAAAGAAAACATCCAGAAATAAACCCTTAGTATATTGTAAGTTGCACACTGTCCTGGGTAATGTGTGATTAAATCTTGTGCCATTCCATGCTTAGGAAGTGAGTCCAGTATATGCTCTGTATATACCCTCCCACCCATTACATCAGTAACCTTCTGGGATATCCAGATAGGCTGTTATAGTCTCACGGAGCTAGTGTTTAAATAAAACACTTGTCTGATGTTTTTTAGAATGTGGGAGTAGTGAAGCTGTTGATTTGCATGGTGTTGGAGGTTATAAAGTACTCATGTAAATAAAAGGTGGATGTTATTTACTTAATCAGGGAAGAAAACAGTTGGTTGATTAAGGTCCACTGTAAAAGTGAATCTTTTGGGGATTGTGAAAAAGGAAAAATTTTATGGTTTTTGTTCATAAACTGCAAAAGTTACAGCCACAGTGTATGTGATAAGTGCTCAGTTAAGATGGAAAAGGACTTAAAGTATAAGGGTTAGTGGTAGCCACAATTTCAGGTGTATGCTGGAGTTTTGGAATGTATTACCTTACAGATGAAGAGAGGAAGGACTTCTGTGTTAAAGTACTATTTCTCATGGGGTTGAGGAGATAGCTCAGTGGAATAAGTGCTGCCTGGCAAGCTCAAGGTCCTGAGTTTGATCCCTGATACCACCAAAAAAAAAAAAAAGGGGGGGGGGTACTATTTCTCTAGAGTTAACACTGCTTTCTAGAACTCTTCAGTGAATAAAAATCATGAGTTTATATTGATAGTCTTGAATCACTTTAGTATTAAAATTTTTAATTTCGTTGTGTAATAAAAGGTCTCTTAACCAATGTTCTTGATTCCTAACATTGACATAATTACCTGTTTAATCTTAAAAAATTTGAAATAAATAGTTCAGTGTAATACAAATAGCCTACTTTATCATCTTTTATACAACTGCTTAGCTTTGTGCTAACTTATTTATATGTTTTTATTGGCTGTCATTTAGGTTCACATTTTTTATCTGTCACAAATAATGCAGTTGTCATACGTACTTATTTATAAAAGGTACACGGGTTGTGTAGTGGTTGATCAACTGTCAACTTGAGAAGTTTAGAAGCTTAACTAAATTGGCTCAGCAATTCCAGACCCTAGAGTGTAGAAGAGCCATCCTAGGGTGTCTCATCACTTAAAGGATATAAAAGGGAAATGAAGGACAGGAAGTTCTATTTCTTTGGAGGAGTTCCAGTCTTCACCTTCAGCTTGGACATCATCTCCTGGCTTCTAGCACAGACTGTTTGACTTTCACCTTGGATCCTTCAGCATTTTGGTATAGATTCATCAGCCTTCCATGGCAGACACATCAGCCTCCTGATATAGACTTGCACGGGACACTGCAGTGAGGTCCAGACCTTGGACTGAATGAATCCTTCAGTTTCCATTATCCAGACACCCTCTGCATGCTTCCTTATCTGATTCTGTGGCTGACCATTTGTAAGCCAGTCTTGTAATTTCTTATGTATTTGTATATATTGTGTTACATCTGTTCCTCTAGTAAAACCCTGGCTGATACAGGTTGTATGTTTGTTTAGTAATTGTTTGAAAAAACTTACTTTCATCCATCCACGTGCAAGGCCAAGTGTTTGAGTATAGAATACTTTTGAGGTAAGATTTATATAAAATTAAATATAGTTGGTATAAAATTAAATACAGGGCTGGTGATATAGCTCAGTGGACTAAGCACTTAAGCTTAGGTAAGCCCAGGGCTGGGGTTTGATCCCTGGCATTGCATGCTGCTCTGGCCCCACCCCTGGGCGCACTGAACTGGCAATGGAGTCTGGGCATGGTGGTGCATGCCAGTAATCCCAGCACTAGGGAGGCACAAATCAGGATGATCACTATGAGTTCAAGCTGTGTAGTGAGACCCTGCACACACACACACACACACAGTCAACCTAAAATTAACAGAGTTCTCTCCAAACCAAAGGCAGTTTTAGTCTGGGAAATGCATGCTGTCGTGGACTGTAGGCATGGCTAACGTTTTGGGGAAAATTTTAATGAAAAGAAGTCCGCTCAGCTGTATTAAGACCATTGTTTATGGGGTTTCTTGCAGTAGTTGGTGGTAGCTTACTGGTGAAGATGGATGTGTAGAATATAAGCGGCTCACCTGGAATGTGGTAGTCTCCTTAAACTATATGTTCCAGTACTCCTAATGGTTGCCTGAAACTTAAGTTTTATATGCACTGATTTTTGCTATATAGTACATACATATCTGCGATCAAGTGTAATTTATAAATTATAAGTTAGGCATAGTAGAAAATTAACAGCTACCTACAGCACTAGTTGGAATTTATTTTTCCTTTTTATTGAGAACTTTTAACTTTTTCATTTAAGGGATGTACTTCGTAACATCCCTTTCTTGGTATATCCAAATTCCCATCATTACTATTCTTGGTGTTTGGAGAATTATTAAGTAAAAGGATCACTTGGCCAGAAGCATTGTTGCACCACAACAGTCAGTCTGATATCCATGTGGTTACTGAGTGACTAATGGGCAGGTAGTATAATAGCATGGACATATTGGATGAAGACATGACTCACAAGGGCTGAGCAAGAGTTGATTACACTATCATTTGTTACTTTTATCTCATTTAATGTTTTTTATTTCATTTTGCATAATTACTTCATTTATTCTGGTTAATTTCAAGCCATGGTTGTTGAGTAACTGAATCTGGATAAGTTAGTACTGCTGTACTGTGATTTTGAGGAATTTCTTATGTAGTTCCTGTCAGAGACATAACTAAGTATGTGAGTGAACCGTCTTTTATGGCGTTGTAGCTCCAGTTTGTTAGGGTTTGATCTTAATGACTCCATTTTGATAACTTACACAGAATGAGCTTTAATTCAGAGTTTGAGTTTTGACCAGTATATATATCAATTATATCATACCCCCAATTAAGATACCCAATATTAAAGTACAGTCAGTGTTTTCATTTTTATCACTATAAATTCATAGAAATGGACTCCCTTTGAGGTTTCTTTTAATTCAGTTAATGTTTGAGGTTTATCCATATTTTTGTGTATCGACAATTCATTGTTTTTTGATCGGTAGTTAGGTTATGTTAAAATTTGTCAGTTTACTGTTAATGAACATTTTAGCTACCTTTCATTTTGGACAACTTTAATTGATGTTGTGAACATTTACATGCATGTTTTTGTGGACATACTTTTTGTTTCCTTTGGATTAATATCTAAAGGTAGATATGCAGAATTACAGAGTTATTGTCATCTTGGATGTTAGTGATTGCTTTCTCTCTTTTTTTCACTGTGAAAATAATCGTTTTGTGAATATTACTGGGAACGTGTTTATATATTCTTTTCTTACTTGCTTTTTGTCCCAACATTGTTTTAGAAAATTTAGTATTTTTTCCCATTAGGCCTAGCCTCTCCCTTTTTATCTCAATGTAAAGCACATTTACTTCTTTATTTGTAGTTACTGTATTGAGTTTAGTGCAAATTTTTTTAAACATAAGCATTTGTTGTAGCACTTAATTATCTTAGTTCTGGTACCCTGATAAAACATTCCGTATTTCCTAGGTTATTACCAGTGTATTTATGTCTCTCTTTTTCCTTTTTGGTACTGGGGATTGAACTCAGGACCTTGTACTTGTTAGGCAAGCACTTATTCTACTGAGCTATCTCCCTAGCACTATTCGTGTCATTTAGAAAGGGCACTTTAGCAAATTGTCCTCTATACAGGGCCAACCAAACTGTTCTTTATTGTACGCCTTTTTTGTTTTGGGTGATTTTTCTCAGTCTAAAAAATGTCAATTACTGTGTTTCTATTCTGAAGAAATTTGCATATAAATAATTTTTTAAAAAATTTAATCTTTTATTTATTTGGTGCAGGGTCTCACTGTGCAGCTCATACTCATAGTAATCCTCCTGTCTTAGCCTTCCTGGTGCTGGGATTGCAGGCATGTACCACCAGCCCAGTTTTGGTGGCTGGCTCAGCATACAATACTGGGATTTGAACCCGGTTCCTTGGGCTTGCCAGGCAGGCGCTTAAAACCACCAAGCTATCTCCCTAGCCCAAGAAATAATTTTTAATCAGTACATAACAAGCAATATTTTGGCTGTACTATTATGTGTTGTGCAGATGAATAATTTTATCATTTATATTCTTCAGTTTATGAGGCTCTCTTACCTCCTGTCCTTTGACTAACCTGTTTCTGTGTTTGAAATAGTTACACTTTCCACCAGTAGGGGGGGAAGCAGTACAGCATAATTTAAGTAGCTTTAACTTGTTATCAGATACCTTCAAAGTTCAACTCTGTAACTTCCTTGTAAGTCTGAAAAATTGCTCACATCTTTTGGGCTTCAGTTTTCTATTGGCATAACAGAGATAATTTGAACTCTTCAGGATTAGCCAGTAAAACACTAACTGTAGAAGTAGGAGCGAAACTAAGAGAAACTGTATCCTAGAAGTCAAGTGAAATAAATGTTTTTAGAATGAAGTGATAAGCTACATCAGAAGCTGATCATAATACTACTTTAAAAGGTCCAGAAAATGACCTTATTAGATAAGAATGTGATCAGGGTTTCTTGACATGCTTTGGTGGAATGTTAACATTTACTAAGTTGAATGAGTTTAGCTTGGAGAATGCAGAACATAGAAAATTCTTAAGGATTTTTCTTACTATATTGAATGAATGAAACATAGTCCTGGAGAGGAAAATGAGCTCAAGCCTTTTCTTTTAATTGAAGGAGTAATGCCATACAAATGTGTACTAAAGTTCATTATGCAGCAGACAGGGATGAAAGGACAAAATTGCCAGAGTACTGTCCTTGAAGAGGCAGGATTTTGGAGTGAGTTTATGTTCCCATGCAGACTCAGTGCTAACCTTGCAGGCAGTTTGTCCACAGTAAACAAGAGTATAGATGTTTATAGGTGAGAGTGATAGAAAAGACTTCTGACTTTCCCTTTTTTAGTAAAAAAAATAGAAGTAAGGTCATCAGCTGAGAAGAAAGCTAGAGGAGTGTAAATTACTATTAACCTGGCAGGTTTGAAGAGATAGTGCACTCAGAAGTACTAGACAGATTTGGAATTTCCACTTTTAATTTCTGGGCAACATTTTTGGTACTTGCTGACTACCTTGCCAGGTCATGAGTTTTTCTAGTTAATATTAAGCTGTGTAGGTATATATGGAGTGGGTAAAGAATTTCTTACATAAAGGTTATAGTTTATCTAAAAGAATAAGATGATGTGAGACAAGGACCAGGGATTTCAAGGAATGTGAATAAAAATGATATTTAAAAATAAGCAAAATGAA
>PVKN010028708.1:0-13177 GCA_004027915.1 Capromys pilorides
TTCATAATAATTGATACATTGAATTTTGTTGTCCCCACAGTAGTTATAAAGAGCACAGTGTGTACACATGATAAATTTTCTAATCTGTATTAGTAGGGGAGAAAGAGAAAAAGAGAAAAAAAACAAAAAAGAAAAGAAAAACAACAACAGAAATTTTTTCTTCTCTTTGTACAAAAAGAGAGTAGTTGTACATACAGTCTAATGTTCCATAATTGTAGTGAGATACCGGTGAAACTGGCATTGTTGGATGTTGTTGGTATAAGCCTCTTACAGCTCATCATTCTGATCTAGCTCTGTGTTCTATGTCTTGTAATTAAGCTTTCCTGTTGGGTGATCGAGGGCAAGTTAAGGCCCGACCTGTATAATTGATCATTCATCTTTTGTATCTTCCAGGGTCAGATTCCCTCAGGATTAACTTTGGAACCATGTACAGTGCTTTGTAGAGCTGTTGCCAGTGTCAGCCATCGGGACGAGTCATGGCCATTGCTTGACCAGTTTGCTCTCTGTGGGAGCCTGAGAGAACATCCTCTTTCTAGGTGACTCTCCTTAGGCCCACTATCCTTCCTTTATCCCTTTCCTCTGAGGTCCCCAAATCTCCTTAAACAGAAAATTTGGGAAACCTCCGAGTTATAGGATGATACAGCACAGGCTCTCTTATGTGCTGAGTCCTCACTGATCTTGTAGGGATAAGGCCAAAATATTGGCTGTCCTCATAACCCTTCTTTTCTCCAATTTTTGTACTGTTAACTTACATTCTCAAACCTCCAGCAGAAAAGCTGCATGATACTATTACTCTATAACATAGATAATTGAGCACAGCATCACTGTCTTTCTGAGTATCACACATCCTACATTTGCATTTGATACTTTCTGCCAATCATTGATATTTTAGCAAATCTCTTTAGAATTTGCTAAAAGCATTTACACATTTTTACACAGATATTTAGAAATCCAAGGATGTACAAAAGTGTAGCCTATCAAGCGTGTGGCATTTTGCCTAGTCTCTTACTCTCCTTTAATACCCTATTTTGTTAATCAACCATCATTTTTAAGATCTTATTTTTTAAAAATATTCTGAACAGGAACTACTTTTTGCTTCTACAAATAAACTCATTGTATCTGGCAACAGTTAAACATTGCAAAATAAATATTTTATTTTGTTTTACCATCTTTCCATTCTCAAAATTATCCTGTACTTGGTCCACAAATTGTATGATAACCTTTGTGATGGATGAAATATTCAGTCCAAGTAATATGGCTTCATTGAGATTTTTTAATTTTATTTTTTATTACTTTTAATAAGAAATAACAATGAGACAGTTTCAAAACACGTTATTAGTACAGCCACAATAATTAATATAATGCATGTTGTTATCTTTGCAGTACTTATTCAAGGTACAGAACGCAGACATGATAATTTTTCCACCCACTATTGGTACAAAAGTTTCTTCTCATTGAATTAAGAGAAAGTAGTTGTATACATAATCCAATATTGCATGATTGTAGTGGGTTATTGGCAGAACCAGCAATGTTGCAAGCTGCTGATTTAAGCCTTTACTCAGGCTCAGTATACTAATCTAGCTTTACATTTTATGCTTCATGGTTAAACTTTTCTGCTGGGTGGTTAAGGGCAAGTTAAAGCAAGACCTGTATAACAAAAAATGTAATTTTTATATGTCACAAGGTCAGTCAAATCCCCTCAGAATTTACCTTGAGTACACATAGCCTATTTCTTATCTCTAGTAAATAGGAGGAACTCACTTTAGAACTGTATAGCGCTTTGTAGAACTGTTGTCAGTATTAACCATCTGGATGAGTCGCAGCCATTACTTGACCAGTTTGCTCTCTGTGAAAGCCTGAGAGAATGTTTTCTCTCTAGGTGACTCTCCTTAGGCACACTATACATAGTCAATTCTTTTCCTCTGTGGCCCCATATTCTCCTTGATCAGAAAATTTGGGACACCACTGAGTTATAGGATGTTACAGAGTATGTTCTCTTATGACCTGAGTCCTCACTGACATTGAAGGGCTAGGGCCAAAATATTGGCTATCCTTGTAGCCCTTATCTTTCTCTAATTTTTTGGACTATAAACTTACATTCTTAACCCTCCTTAACCTAAGAAGAGAATCTTAGTGATTCTATTGCTCTATAACATAGATACTTGAGCTTAACCTCACTGTCTTTCTGAATATCAAACGTCAGACTTACCATGGAATTGGTATTTATATACACAGGATGAATTAGATAATGGTCCTAATAACTTCCAAAAGGTTTTTCACACTGAGGATATCAATGTGTAACACTGAAACTATGCTTGGATGCCTGTCATTCTGGTCTTTTAGATGGGTGCTACTTCTAATGTAATTTCAATTATTGCTATAGTTTCTCTCTCCAGTACATGGTTGCTTATACGAAAACAAAAAAATGATATTAAAAGAGAATAAGAGACAAGGAAAAATGCCATAGGATTGACCTGCTACAATTTCGTATATGCATAGATTTTTAAATTTCTGTGTAAAAATGTGTAACTGTTTTTATCACATTCTATAGGGATTTATTAGAATATCAATGATTGGTGAAAAATACTGATTCATTGAGGTTTTCAGCTATTGTGCCTTAACTATTGGGCTAACAGTTCTAAAGTGAGTTCCTCCTGTTTACTAGAGATAAGAAATAGGCTATGTGTACTCAAATTTCTGGCCATCATGGAAGAGCACAATTCTCAGCATCTCTTTAAGAAAGGGGTAGAACATAACTGGATTCTAGTCAATGGAATACAGGCAGAAGTAATGTATTTTGCATCTGGGACTAGCTCTTGAAATCTGCATTACATGTTCCTTCAGTATCCTCTCTTTCCTTTCTTACTGGACAGACACAATCCGGCTGAAGATTTGAAGGCCCTAAAGGATGGTGAGCTGATTGGTAGATGTTCTGAAGTCCTTGCATAACTGGAAGGAAGCATTCTTTGCAGAGTTACATTAAACTATGATATGAAGTGTAGTTAACCATGTTTATCAGCGCCTCTATGATATGGGGGCTGGTGGTTAAAACTCTAGGGATTGTGCATCTTGATTAGCATAGTGTCCAACTTTCTCCTAGGAGTATCAATCACAGGCTATTTCTTTGTCTGGCTGGGTCTCCTGCTTTAAACCTATGTGACTTGGTTTGAAAGATTTCCAAAGAATAAAGAGTATCCTGAGCATTGAACCAACTGGTATTGAAAGCAATTTGTATCTTTGTGGTACATAGATGAATAGATATGCATTTGATTTGGAGCCTATTGGATTGTCCTTATAATAAAATACATTAAACATGAAGGTTATATTAAAATATTTACCATGTATTGATATGTGTAGCATGGATCATTAAGTAAAACATTGTGCTAAGTGCAAATATAAGTACAGTTCTCAAAATAACTATTTGACATAGTTATTTTAACTTCACTTTATGGATAAGGATATAGAGGCGTAAATCAGGGCTCCCTAACTCCCCTCTTGCTTGCACAACCAGACCAGTATCAGCATGAGATTCACATAGGAGCCATGAACTGTGAACTGAAGGATCTAGGTTGCAAACTCCTTATGAGAATCTAATGTAATAATAGAAATAGTGTTCATGATGTATTACTAATAGAAGTAAAGGACGGAATAAATGTAAGGCCCTTGAATCATCCAGAAACTAGCTGCTTTCCTTGGTGGAAAAATTGACCTCTGTGCAACTAGTCCATGGTGCCCAAAATGCTGGGAACTACTAGCTTATGTCACTTAGATCACTCACCACAGGTCACATGTGAAGAAATGGCAGAATGAGAATTTACATGCAGGTATATTTGCCTCTTAAATCTGAGCCCTTGATCACTATATTAACCATGACAGAGATATCTGCTTTGACTCCTAGGACCTCTTAAATCTTGCCATGATTCATCATGCGTGATGATCCTGATGAGTGACATTTCTGCACACTCACTGCCTGTCGGGCCCTGAGCTCTAGGCTTTGCATCGGTTAGCTCATTAAATCTTCACAACTGTCCCATGAGACAGATGTTCTTACTGTCTGTTATGTGTGTACCAAGTGTTTCTAGTAGCTACAACAAACTAACTATAAATCAGTTTCTAGCTTACAGCTGAGAAATATGCAGCTCCGTGAGACTAAGTCACCAGTGACACAGCTGGGAACTTTCTTTCAGGGAAAGTGTCTTGGGAATCTCAAGTCCTACTGCTTCAGTGCACATGGGTTGTAACCTTTATCTTCAGTGGAGAAAACTGGGGAGGCAGCTTAAAGCGTGGAGCCTGTGACTTTTTAAGTTAAAGCAGCCTCCATGTAACAGGGGGTGAAAAGGGAAAGAGGACCAAGCAAAGGGGAAATGAGGAGGCTGAGGAGAGAGGGAAAAAAAAAAAAAAAAAAAAAAAAAAGGCCAAGTTATGATTTGTACATGTGCCAGTTCCCCAAGAGGAGTATAACTCTTATTTGTTGCAGACATTTCCTGAAGTAAGTGTCTCCACTATATTGAGAGAGTTTTGTTTCCTCCCAGTGTATAACATATATATCCCTTGTGGTAACCTCACTACTTTTGTCGACCAATAGAAAACTTGATTCTGCTAAAATCTGGGTGGTATAGTTTGGCTTTATGAACTTGATCACAGTCGGTCTTCATATTCACTTTCAGTGAGTGGGGGAAAGCAGCAGGCACATGCATCGCATCGAGAGCTTGCAGCTACATTGTCTGGCTCAGCCCTTTCTACCACCAAGAGGTGGGGTAGGGGGCCGTGTTGGAGAGTAGAAAAACACCACAGAGACAGAAGGTAGGAGGAGACGCAGGGGCTGCTCCAGCTTTCAGCGAGCCGGCTCTGTTCCACTTCCTTTTGATTGTCCAGGAAAGCTAAGAAAAGTAAAAACAAGGCTGCGATTCCGTGGAAGCAGCCCTGTGGAAACGTTATGTTAAACAATCGGCTTGTGGGTCAATTGTGAAGGGCGTTAATGTGCGAGACCCCGATAAAGAGATTTGCACGAACGGTTACAAAGCACTTCGTATTTAAATGTGGGCTCGAGTTTGTTCTGCACAACAGTATAAATATAACTAAGGTGGGGTGGAGAAGGAGATTTGGAAATCAGCCGATTTTGAGGAAGCCAACACAAACACTCCAACAAACGCAGCACTTCGCAGAGCTTTTGTGCTGGTCCTGGTTTTTGGCATGTGCTCATGAACACAGTAAAAGGCCACAAAAGGGGCTGGTGGAGATATTGTGTGCCCTAGCAGTAATAAAATATACTGTTTGTGTGAAGGCCACCTTCTTGTCACGTATATTGCATTTTCTGAAGGTGATGGTCTTGTTTATTTTGCTTTGGGTTGGTAGGAAAAGCTTAGAAAAGGGCACAGGATTTCAGGATAGTTTGGCTTTCTTTTCAGTAGCTAGCCTATTGAGAGACAGGCTGGCGGGGCCATAGTCCCTAACCTAGAAGCCTCTTAAAATGTGGTGCTTAATATGGTGGAATATATTTTAGGCTCCTTAGTGCATTTATTCTGTATGAAAGAGCATTTTATAATAGACTAAGCAGGCCATATAAACTTAAGTAAGGCTGGATCTGCTGCCTAAAAATATTTGGCAGAATTCCCTGGAAAGCCGCATTTGAACATTTTTAATATATATTATGAGGCAGAAAGGAATAATTATCTTCTATTCAAGTTCCCAAGTGAGAGAAATGTATTTGTACAGCACTTCTAAAGCAACCGTCAGTATTGCCAAACTGATGTGTTTGGGCTGTGGCCTCTGTGCTGTGGCTTGTGGCTTGCTTCTCATAGTAGAAACAGGCACGGCTCAGGCATCGCTGCACTCTTCCAGGAGACTGCTACCTTGGACGGGATGCCTTTGCCAAGTGCCTCATGATGCGTGGCTGAGAAATCTCCAGAATAAGTTTGTGGGAACTCTCTGAGTGAGAGAGCATGGAGATAATGAGGACGCATGTGTACCTTGAGCGGCTGTCCCTGTGTTTCTAAGCTGGGCGCTTGATTTAGAATGTGCAGTGCCTCTTCCTCCTCTACTTTCTCTGGAGAGGGACATCTTTTGCTCAGAACATCCATATGTCCTCCAAGCAGGACATTTCTGAGGTCAGTGTCAAAGATAAGAATTTGGATGTAAGTTGATCATTTGGGAGTTGGTCCCAGGAGAGATCCTAAGGGATTGGTCACAGGGGAAAGACAAGAAAGTCATCCCATAAAAGACTGTGAATGTCCATAGGACTGAACCTGCTGGGTCATCTGTTGAGGAAAACAGATTTGAAAATGGTGTCTTATGGGACAAGACAGCTCAGCCACTTACTCTGCAGCTCAGTCCCTCTTGTGTAGACAGTTGTGCCTGAATTGTCTATGCTGCAGCTTAGATCAACAGAGGATTCTCCTGAAGGCAGAGCATGGCCTTGGGCAGAGGGAGACAACTTTGGTTCTAACCCAATGGAAACTCTTTGCAGGCTCCCTTGGGAAGGGGTCAAGATGAATTTGATGAAAACTTGAAAGCATCAGCTATAGCCACCATTTGTGCCAACTAAGGCAGGCTTTTGTAAAGAAAAAAGTTCTTATTTTTCAATGTTTATTTTTTCCTCTTAATATAAATAGTTGTAGTCTTTTGGGATAACTGGGTAATAATAGCCTTTAATATGCTTGAGTTCTAAAAGACTTTCTGAAGCTGAGGTTCAAAGGTTACCCATTGAAATTCTGCATTGTTATCAAAGAGTTAGAAAGAGATGCATGTTATAGCCAGGCATAAAATCTCTGAGATGAGAAGAATGACTGATTATTAGTCTGTACGTATGAAAATCTCTGGCAACCCTCGTCTGTCTCCAGATCCTCCAGCCCTCATGTGACCTTTCCTCCCACTGAATCAGCACTGGCCTACATGGCCAATAGGTGTCTGCAGGCCATGACATGTGATCTTGAGGAAGCACAAAAATCTCTTGGTTTGTTCATTCTGGAGAAGGTAGCTGTCATGTCCAGTGGACAGTTGGGCAGCCCTGTGGAGAGAAACTGAGGCTGCCTTCGAGCTACCAGCACTAACCTACTAACCTTAAGTGGCCAAGTGTGTCCTCCAGCTCCTAGCTGAGCTTTTAAAATGATCACTATCTTAGCTACTTTTCTCATTTGTTGAGACAAACAGACTTGACACCCAAAGTTAAAGGAAGTTTATTTAACTCACAGCTTGAAGAGGTGTCAGCTCATATTTGGTTGGCTGCAACAAAGGGTGGCATGGCAGAGGAGTATTCTGGAGGACAAACAGCTCATAGTAGGCAGGATGCAGAAAGCATCAAGGCATGATAGCAGTCCCCTCTGTGCCTTATAATCTGCCCAGGCTATACACCCTTAGGGTGTGTAGCACTCACGTGTAGGGTGGGGCTTCCTATTATCCACACCAGAGCTATGCCAAGTTAATCAGTGGACTAATTTAGTAAACACACACCCTAGAGTCAGCAGCCTCTGCAAAGCCCCACCTATGACCACATGTGGCTTTGGGGAGACATCTAGATATGAGCCACAACAATCACATTCTAGGCAACATCTATAAAATTTTGTGGGGAGATTAAGAGAGATCTAAGTACATGGTTTATGAATGTATACCAAATTTATAGTTCAAAAAATGTGGTAACATTAAGATTTCCATATTATCCAAACTTTTCCATTTTAATAAATATCCTATCAGGCTATTATTTTATTAGAAATTGGAAAGCTAAAATTTATATGGAAAAGCAAAAGCCTTAAAATACTTAAAACATCTTGAAGAAAGACAAGTTGGAAGATGTATCATATCTGATTTCAAGATTTATTAGAAACATGTCATTGTTGTAAACAAAGGCATATCAACCATTTAAACAGAACAGAAACTTCAAAATGGGCTCATCTATGAGCCAGTATAGAAAATATGGAGAATGTTTGAATTTTAAAAAATTATTACAGTACAGTCATTATTATATTGTCATTAATGCACACCACAACACTTATTCCATTGTTTTTGCAACTTTTTGGGAGTGCTTCCAGAAGTCCTCATTCATGGGTGTTTGTAGTTACTCTGTCATGGCTGCCTTGATGTTTTACACCTATTTAAAACTTTTACCACTTATAGTCATTTTCATTTTGGGGAACAGCCAGGAGTTATACAATGCCTGGCCTGCTGGCTGAGTATACATCATACCTTTCTTTGCAAATAAGCCTTTTTATTGGTTGAAGTATGGTAACCACAGTCACCATATTTTTGATCATGGATCATGAAAGACTACTACCACAACTGCTTCAGCCAGTGTCAATAATAGTGGAATAAGTGTGATGAGTGGGTAATTATTTTGAGGGGGTTAAAGGCAATGTGTTTTTACTGTAATAAAATTGAGAACATAAACACTTCCTGTGTATTTTGAGCACGCCTTGAATATACAGCCTATTGGCTTTTCTCTTCTTGGGCTCATAATTCTATGGAGAAGAAAACTTTTCAATAAATCCTTCTGGAAAAACTAGGTACTCCATAGAAAATCAAATGAGCACCAGATTTCATCTCATTATAACAATGTGAATGTAACAGATAATACTCAGCTAGGCACTTGAAAATGGTTAAAGTGACAAATTTATCACATCCATCAAGTTTTGCTGTTATAATAATGACTGTATTGTTTTGCTGTAATTAAAATGAAAGCTATGGAGGGGGCACATGTCTGAATGTGTGTGTCCTCCTGAAAACTCAGATATTGAAACCTAATCACTAGTGTGACGTAGTCAGGGAATCATGTGGTGGAAAGTGAGAGCCATGAGAACACGGCCCTTGGGAATGAGATTAATGCCTTCCTTGCCCTTCTATCATGTGAGAGCGCAGCAAGAAGGCAGGGTCTCTGAACTGGAAAGTGGGCCTTTACCAGACACAGAGCCTGACAGCACCTTTGCCTTGAATTTGTCAGCCTCCAAAAGTATAAGAAATGTGTTTCCATTGTTTATAAGCTGCAGGGCTGTGGTATCTCAAGCCAAACAGAGTGAGAAAGAACTCAAGGCCAGCCCTCCAAATTGAGAACACTATAACCCATCCGCCACACTGGGTTCCTCCATGGCAGGCTTTGCACAGAGGAAAGCCTTGTTTTGATCTCTTAGTGCCACAGCTTCATCAGTGTCGGGATAGCTCTGCCAGTCATGAAATGAAATCCCCTTAATTGTCTTGATGTTGTCTTAGATTTCATTGTGTTCCTATTTCTTAGTCTTGGCAGCATATCAGAACCATGAAGGATGAAGTTAAGTAATGCTGAGCTAGGCATAGTGGTTCACACTCATAATCCCAGAGCTTTTGGAGGCAGAGGCACGAAGATCACAAGTTTGATTCCAGGCTGTGCTACTTAATGACTTAGCAAGATCTTGTCTCAAAACAAAAAAATAAAAAAGGGTGAAGGCATTGGGTTCAGTCCCCAGCCGCTGACACCCATACTGATGCCATTTAAGCCCCTCTCGGCCAGTCTTCCCACCCTGGACTTTCTGGTGCCATTCCAGCTAGGTCACATGCCTAGCTGTGACCTGGGCATAAGAGTTCTTAAAAGTTCCAAGAACAGATGTGGACATGAGTGACTGTGTCAACATGAGACCTATGGTACCTGAAAAGATCAGGTACCATATGAGGCTGAACTCCAAGTAGTTTTCAGGTCTCAATTACGTGAGCCAAGATGTTGCCTTATGTACTGTTATAGTTTGTGTCTAGTTGTCCTCCCAAAGCCTCTTACGAACATGAGGTGGACTTCTACAGTTTGTGATTAACTCATGATCCATTGGGATTATGCATGTGAGTGCTGCTAGGATTATGGGTGTGAGCACTATACCTAGCCTGGGGCAGATAGCTTGAATGAGATTTAAGGGAGACCGACTTCCTCTTGGTAGCCATAGTTGCTGCTACTCCTCCATTTTGCTCTTCAGCTCTTTGTTGCTGCCATGAAAGATTGCTTTGTTCCATGTGCTGCTCTGCTTTGGAGCCAGCTGAATATGGACTGAAACTTCCACAACCTGTGAGCTAAATAAACCTTTCCTTCCTTCATTCTGAGTGTTGGGTATTTGTCCCAGCAACAAGAGAAGAGTAACTGAGACAGGTATCTTGTTCTCAGCTCTGAGGAAGTATATCAGATTCCTTCCTGTATGCTTAAGAGGGGAAAGAAGTTAGTGTACCATGTGTTTAAAACAGGAACCCTGGAACCTAGCTGCTGGAAAAGGAATTCTGACTGCATCCCCTACTATAGGTAGCTTTAGCCTAATTCTCAAGCCTTTTTGGGTCCACACATGGGTTAGATATTGTTACTCATTTCCTAAGCTAATTCCTTTATAGTGCAATATGCAACAAAGGCTGAAACTTCATCAGTAGTACTTTATAGAAACTGTATTCTTGATGCCTTGTATTTTTTGCTTCTTCCTAGTTTTGTGATGAGGTTTCCTTAATGTGATGTTTAGGTCAGCTCCACATGCTGTATACTCTTTGGGCTTGTGCAAGTGAGGATGGCAGGGAGGAACGGGTGTGCAGAGGCATAAGAATGTTTGTGAGTGTGCATGTATGCACACATATGTAAAGAAAGTGGTGACAATGGAAGAAGGGAGGATGTCTGAACCATCAGAAATATTTGGTAAAAGATGGAAGTCAGAGAAAATGTGTTAAATTCCAACTTGACATCAGATGGAAATAGAGGTTTCCAGAAGAAGTCAGAAAAAAACCAAGATTTAAAGCATTCTCACAAGGGAGATGGCCACCCCTCCAATGTAAATAAGCTTGGCAAAGAGGTAGAAAGAAAAAGAAAGAATGAATCTTGGAATCAGACAGGAAGGAATAGGATTCAGAGAAAGATGTTGAAGGCCAACATTTCACAGTGTCGGGCCCATGGCTATAGCTCAGAAGCACAGTTCCTGACAGGCAAATATGAACGAGGCCCTAAGTGCAATTTCTTCTACATAAGAACAATAATTTAATTAAAATATTTGTTTTTAATGCTGCTGCATAAAAAGTTGAAGTTGGAAGAAAAATCTTATTTGGATTTAGATTCTGGATCATTTCTATGACAGAAAAAATCATCTCTGAACTATGTGTACGAGCTATAGGAAATGGAAGTGATATCAGTGAGCCTAAATTCAGCATAACATCTTCTGGTCTCATGAGCTCTCTGGAACTCTCAGTTTGCAGTATCCCCCTCCCTGTGTCCATGGCCATGACACCTGTAGCAGAGAGCCAAATTGTCTTGCCCCAGAGCAAGGAGCTGGAGGAAGGAGGCTCCTGCCCCAGGCAATAAGCACTTGTCTTCTGAAGTGGATCATGGGAGGGAGTTCACTGGCAGGGCCCTGGTGTGGTCCTGGGTGGCACACTCCTGCAGGAGTGTGTTAGTGCAAGGCACAGTGGATGCCAGAATGTTTCCAGTCATCCCCAGTGTGCTCATTCCATGTGTTGACCCATGCTTTTGAGAATTAATAAGAGGAAGGGTTTGGGCTGCTCCTTTCTGGGTGTGACACATGGGCCTCACACATTCTTCATGGTCAGGAGATTGAGCACAGCGCTCAACATCCACCAGGTGTACAGACACTGCTGGAAGGCTGGTGATGTCTTTGCCCAGCCTTTTGTTGCCTGCATCCCTTTGTCCTGACTAGAGTGGGTCTAGTGGCCTGTTTGCATGAGTCCCTCTAGATTTTGTTCCTGCTCAGCACATCACCCCACATAGGGTAACAGAAGCAGTTTGGATCCCTTTGCATTCCTTTTCTACCTCACCTAAAAGCTGGACAGCTCCCAATATGATTAACTCAGAAAATAATTCCTCTGTGAGTTCTCATCACACAAGGGTTAGGTCCCCTCTTTTCCAATGGGTCAGATCGTAGCTTATATTTCTGAAGCTCTGTGTGTGTGTGTGTGTGTGTGTGTGTGTGTGTGTGTGTGTGTGTTAGTTTGACAGTTCAGGCTTGAAAACCAGTACATTTGGAAATATAAACTAGATGAGAACAAGCTATAATGAAAGTGAAAAAAAATATATCAGTTTACTACTGATTGAAAATCAGGACCAGATGAAACTGGGAGGCTCTGGGCATTTAATTTACAGGAGAAGGTCACTGATTGGTGAGAGCCAGGGCTTGCCTACATTGGCTGCCCATGAGCAATATTGCATTTATTTTGTTTGTGTCCTGCCTTAGTGTGTGGAGGGAAATAATGAATCTACTTGTTTAAAGTTCTTTTGCCTCTCTTTATCATGGTGTGTTTCATTTCATTTTCATTTGGAAAGAAGAAGGAGAAAAAAGGATACGACTAATCAACTTGAGCATTTATTTTGTGTCCAATACCAGAAGGGGACAAGCGAGCTGTCCCGAGGCAGTAGGGTGCTTAGTGGGAAGAAGCTCCTGGAGGCTGCAAAGGGGAATGCAAGATACTAGACTTTACCCAGCCAAACAGGGTGGAGCAGTGTGGCTCAGTAGGATAAGACAGGACTATAGCTCTACTTTCTCTGCCTTCCTACTTGGAGTAATACACACTTTCATGCCCTCTTTGTGTGTGGGGGCACTGTCATTCTTTTCATCCAACCAGATTTTGATGGGGTTGGGGTCCATCATGCTCTTAGCCTCAGGCTGAGTGGTAAAAGTTCAGGGAGTCAGACAGCTATGGTTTTGTGAGTGCTCAGAAGGGCTCACCAGATTAGGCTAACTCTGAAGGATGTGCTAACACTTAGGGGTATAAAGGGAACAGTGCAATGAACCCTGTCAGTCCACTGCCCACCTCCAACAATCATTGTCTTGCCACCTCTCATGTTCATCCATCTTCACTCCATCTCCCTCTTTTGTAAGAGCTTGAAAGCAAATCTTAGCAAATTCACTTGTAAGTACTATATTGCCTATTTCTAATAGACATTTTCAATGAAAATAATCCCCTTTATTGTCTATGACATAAAGATATATGATATGCATATATACACACACATTATAAAGTGATTACTGTGGCCAAGTAAATTAATATACCCATCCTCTTATAGTTGTTTATCTTTGGAGGTAAGAACATGCAGAACTGACTCTCAGCAAATCGCCAGAATGTAATACAGTATTAATTCCAGTCTTTACAGTTAGAGAAATTACGATATACATATATATGATGAATATTACTGAGCCTTCAAGTAAAAGAGATCCTGCTAGTTTCAACATAGACAACATTAGTCTTACCT
>PVKN010028709.1:0-13171 GCA_004027915.1 Capromys pilorides
CTGAGGCAGGAGGGTCACAAGTTTGAGCCCAGCCTGACAACTTAGCAAGTTAGTGAGCCCCTGTACAAAAAACAAAACTATATATATATATCTCCATGTAAAGGCCCTGGGTTGAGGGTTCCATCCCTAACACTGCTAAAACAAACTATTTTGAGACAGGATCCGGCTAAATTACCCAAGTTAGTCTTGAATTCAGGATTTTCCTGCCTCAGTCTCTTGAGTTGCTGGTGTTACAGGCATGCACAATGCATCTGGCTAGAAATAAATGTTTAAAACCATGGTGAAATCTTACATATCTATATCTATTAATCTAAACAGATTTGATGATGAAAATATGTAATACAGCCATTGTTAAATTTTTCTTGTTTTGAAAATCTTGTACTATATGTACTCTTGCTTGTTACTGTTTTCCTATCTTTGTTTCTGCTATTTTTACTCTTTAAAATAAAATCTAATAAAAAATAAAATAAAATATTAAGAATTAAAAAAACCCAAAACAACAGAAAAAATCAAGTAAGCAAGCAAGCAAGTAAACAAACAAACAAACAAATAAATAAATAAAACCATAGTGAACATGCTTTGGAGTGTCTGAAGGAAGCATCCAGGTAGTCGAGGGAAATGCTTGCTCCTGTGATCTCACTGACTAACCAGGGTGGGGCAGGCCAGAAGTGACCCCAGGGACACTGCAGTGACCATATGGAGCACAGGCAAGTGATGACCCCACAGCTGCAGCTCAAGAACGGTCCAGGGCCTGCTAGATAGCTCAATAGATTCAAGTGCCTACTTAGGCACATGCATCGATTGGGGTTCAATCCCCAGTATGCAGTGCTGGTCCTGTCCTCAGGGTACACTGTGAGTGGATGTGGTCACGTGCCTATAATCCCAGCACTTGGGAGGCTGAAAACAGGCGGATCACTATGAATCTGGTCTGCATAGTGAGACCCTATGCACTCTATAGACCCTGTCCTAAATACAGAAAGAAAGAGACAGAGAGACAGAGACAGAGACAGAGAGAGAGACAAAGACAGAGAGAGAGAGAGAGAGAGAGAGAGAGAGAGAGAGAGAGAGAGAGAGAGAAACAGTCCAAATGTGCCTTTCCCAGTGAGGGTTCCCATGTTCACCGCGTCCACCCAGTGACAAAGAGTGGGAAGTTGGCGCAGAACTTCCTCTCCTCCCAAACGAGCCCCTGCCTTAAAGCAGATCTCAGCAGAGCAAACTACAGAAGAGGGCGGCCCCGGCCCCTGCCCCCGCTACAGCCCCTCTCTGAGCTGGCCCTGGGGAGCACAGCCCAGATCTTTATCACGCGGCCAGGCTCTGGCACACTAAGCGTGTGATACACCTGTCTCCACCATCAGGCAAATGAGCAGGTTCGCAGGCAGAGGCTTGTCCTGGCAAACAATGCTCCCCTTTGTCCCTGCCCAGGGCTCAGGGAGCCGCAAGGAAGCCTGATCCATCAGCGCCTGTCAGGTCTCTGGGTGAACACAATGCGGGTTGTGATCCCCGCTCCCAAGCCAAGCCCTAGGCTTCCAGCCGGCTACTCTAACTGACACGCAATGCATCAGTCAGCCTTCTGCAAGCTGGGCGTGGGGACCGTGCAAGGGGGGCCTGGGCTCTCCTTCCCAGAAGCCAACCAGAGCCAGCGAAGGTGCTGTGGAAACTGTGACACATCCTTGTCTTACACCCAGCCCTGAAAGACCGTGACGGGAAGAAAAATCATTTCCCCAGCTTGGCAAACGCTCTGCTGGCTGTTCAGCCAGAGTGAACCTGGGAGGTGCTCGCTCTTGGCTTCTGCACTCCACGGGGAAAGGAACAGACTGGGGAAGAGGGAGGCGAGAAGCGTGAGTTCCCAGATGAGATTCCCTGCCAGGAAAGCACCTGTTGGCAAAGACGAGGCTTCTCTTTTGTACCCAGGGAGCTGGCAGGCTTGACAGACGTGTGGGGGGTTTTGTGGCCAGAGAGAACCTGGAAGTCTACTTCCGTGGAGGTGGTTCACGTTGTGTGATGGTTCTCTCGATGTGTCCTGGGAGTCACTCTTGGTTGTCCTATTCTGTCTGGCCACCCTCCAGGTATGTGACCGTAGCAACCAGGCCAGGAATATCACAAGCATTTTCCTTGTACAAACACTCGGATGAACCGTGATGCCCATCAGGGCAGAGGGAAGGAGAGAAGAGGAAGGTGTAGTCACAACCCACAGTCCCCTGGGACGGGACCCTTGACACACTTTGGCTAGATTACAGGAGCAAGGCAAGTTCACAGTCAGTGCCAGCTCGGCCATGCTGCATAGGTCTCCTCCCAAGGCTAAACTTGGTCTTCTTCATGGACATGAAATGAGCTAGCAAATGCCTTTCAGAAAAAGCCCACAAATTCCCAGAGAAATATGGAATATTTGAGCTACATAATATCAAGTAAGATCTTTATGTTTTTGGCAAAAGGCCACTACTGAACTATAAAGAAAGTAATAAAAATATATAATATACAACTTCTATAAATTATAGTTATGTAGTAAACTGACATAGTAAATTATAGTTATATAGTGGATCATATAATGTCTTCTTGCATGTGTATAATAATGGTATCAGAGACATGGAGAAGAGAAATCCTTCCAGTCTTCATCCCTTTCCATTGATATAATAAAATAAAGGCTGGGAAATTTAAATAGAGTAGCAGTTTATGTAGTTTACATGTGTCTTGGTTAATTTTATCTCATTGCTAAGACAAAATACCCGATGCCCCAAATTAAGGAAAGATGGGTTTATTTAGCTCACAGTTCATGGAATTTTCACTCTGTAATCAGGTGACTCCAAGGCAAGAGGCATGGCACAGGGGCAACAGTTCAAGGTGGCAAAAGACAGCAAAAGCAGCAAGAGTAAATGGGGAGAGGGCGAGAAGCAAGCCTTTTTTCCTCCCTTATGTTGTAAGTCAGCTCTCTGCCTCCACTCACGCCATCTCCATGCCCTCCTCTTGCACAAGCTGAGGATGTTTGCGAAGCAAAGACCCTGCTGAATCACTTGCTTAACCTTCTAAACTTCTCAAGTTGACACCATGAATGACATCCTAGAGTAAGGGCAGGTCCTCTTCACCCCAGGATGTAGAACTGCTGAGTGACTTAGTGAAGCCTCTAGACTCCTCAAGTTGACACAACGTATCAACCGTAACTGTACTCTAGAGGCTAGAAGGCCAAGAACAAGGAGCTGGCATCTGTTGGCTTCTAGAAGGTGAGAGCTTCTCATAACACATAGCAGAGGCCATCACGCGGCAAGGAAGAACAAACAAGCCACAGAGAGCCTGCTTTACACCAAAGCAGTTCCAGAGATAATCCTTTCATTAATCACTGCAGGAGAGCAGAACATTCATCACCAGTCCCTTTGCCAGCCTCTCAAATAACATTAACATATGACACTGGGGATTAAGTTCCTGACACATGAAATTTAGGGGCAAATATTGAAGCTATAGCACTTTCTCTTTTCTGAGATATATACTGGCTAGCTTGTGAAAAAAATGACCAGATGTATTTAAAAAAAAAAAATCACAAGTCAGAGGGGCAGGGCAGGACCGGCTGGGCTAGATAGTTGTTGGAACTGGACAACGAGTTCACGAAGGTTCACAGCACCATTCTGCTTGCTTGAGCATAGGCTTAAAATTCTCCATAATAAGAAATTGAACAAAACAAAATGCGCAGATCAAAATGGAGTAAAGAACAAATGTGCAAGTGCACAGATCTATGTATCGCTTATCAATCAAATGATCAAATAAGACCTGGCTTCTAAACTGCAGTGGCTAAAATAGACTGAGTTTCACATTTTGACTAGATAAAGGTGAGTACGTTTTAGCCAGTTTCAGACAATAAACCACTCATCATTTTGGGTAGGATTCCAGAGCAGAATCTCCGGAGACATTAGCTCACAAAACATTTCTGTGGCAGTACCAGACTTGTGTCAAAAAATTAGATGTCAACTGGAAGATTCTGTGAGTTCCAGAAAGCTCCTAAAATCAGCATGTATTTGGACCAAGGCTGTATAGTTTAAAAGGCTACAGCCCTAAAGACTTCTGGGAATGGAAAGAAGAGAAGAGTGCTGAGGGACTGGTTAGCAGTGGTCACTCTTAGGCATTCTTTTGGCTTGAGAGAGATGCAATTCCATTTGTAATGCGTCTACTGGTCAAGCCAACGTCCTCACGAAATCTCCTCATCTTGGTCCATTATTCTAAGTGGATTGTGCTGGCTGAGGTTAAGATTAGAAAAGTAAATATGGGCAGCAGTTTGTTTCATGCTTAAGTCCTAACAGTTACATCCACAGGCATGAGTGCAAGACCTCCTCCTCATCATCATCAGCTTCATTCAAGTTTCAAACGCTCTGAGATGGCTCAGTTCCTCTTTGCTCCATTCTGAGAAAGTCTAGAAGGATAATGATACCAACAAGTTCATAGACCACGGGTGACACAGGGAGTGGACGATACTGTAAGAATCAGGGTACCAGCTGCTCCTGGGTAATGCCTCGGAGGTCACACGGTCACATTGGTTTTCCGGACCAGCAAAGTAAGGTAGGAAATGGAAGCTGAGTAAGAACTGGGCATAAGCAGTGGTGGCAGCCCTGGGCAGAGATCGGTATGCTTCCAAGACAGCCTGTTCTCTACCTGCTATCCGCACCTTTCCAAACCACAAAGCCCTGCTGGGGGCTCTCTGCCAAAACTGATCATAGTCGGGCGCACTATCAGTATTTTCATCTCCTACACAGACAGGCATGGAATGCTGTGAGTCCTGGGGATGCTCCCTTGAGGAACTGTGCCTTCTCCCAAAGCCATGCTCCCTGCCCACCCAGGCCTGGGGCAGCACACTTCTGCAAGGCCACCCCAGTGCTGACCTAGTGTCCCTGCTCACCCTGGAATCCTTCTGGCTTAACTTGCTTTTCTACCCCAGCCCTATAACCTAGGGATGAGTTCCGCACCAAGTACCTGTTTTCATCTTTGTCTTTCACAGCAGAGAAGTGAACTTTTGGAATGAGAGAGCCCATGGAGCTAAGCACATAAACCTGACCTTCCCTTTGACCTTGGTGGCTGTACCAGCCAGCTGGAGGCTGGAGCTTTGGGGATAAAGGTAGGACAGTGGCAGTGGAGTTTTTCTAGTTTGGAAAAAAAGCATTGTACTTTTTAGCACCTGCCAAGCAAATAGGTTTGCCAAGAGGTTGACATTAAACAAACACAAACCTACAACACCCATCTTCCCAAAGAGGCCTAACCTATGGGTAAGGAAACATCTCCTAGGAAGGAGGATAGTGTGGGTTCGTGAACCTTCAGATTTCCAGAACATGTTCCATTTTAATTTCCATGAGAAGACTCAAAAGCCAATTTCATCCAGTCTCCCTTATTACTAAAGACTGGACAGGGCAGTGGAGATAGCTCAGCAGCATAAATGCCTGCCTGGCAAGCACAAGGTCCTGAGTTCAATCCCTGATACCACACACACACACACACACACACACACACACATAAAAATTAAAGCCCAAGATTGGGCTTCAAAGCAAGAGCTTAACTATGACCTAAGAGAGATTTTTGTTGTTTCTTTTACAGAAGTGTGTTTTATAATTCTGAACATGTTGTTTATGTGTTTCTTAAGTGGGCTATTATGGTTCATGTCTAGTTGTCTCCCCAATGCCTCATATAATCATGGGGCAGGGACGTCTAGAGTTTGAGACTTGACTCATGATCCCTGGGATTATGTGTTTTAGTACTGTTGGGACTATGGGTCTGAGCACTTCTGGGATTATGGGTGTAGCCTAAGGTGGATAGGCTGAGGTGGAGAGCCTGAATGTAGTATAAAAGAGAGACAGAGAGACAGACTCACACTGTTGCTCTGCTACCCTGATTGATTGGTTGCCTCTGCCACCGTTTTTGTTGCTGTTCTGCTGCCATGAACTGCTGGTCTTTGCATTGTGCCTCTCTTCCTTGGATCCAGCCGACTACAGATTGAAACCTCCAGTAACTGTGAGCTAAATAAACCTTTCCTTCCTTCATTTTCAGTGTTGGGTATTTGTCCCAGCAATGATAGAAGAGTAACTAAGACATAGGCCTTGGGAGAATTTCAGATTTATGTCCTCTTGAAGGCCTAAAAGTGGGACCACCTTGGTTACCACCTTCCACATGTCCCTTGATCCCTTTCCAACTCCCTGTAAAAACCACCAGTAGCTGAGGTTCAAGTAACCATTGTCACAGAATCTGTGTTATGGGGAGTTGATTTTAAAAGTCTCTGGACCAAAATAAAGGCAGGGATTAAAATCAAGCAATTGCTGCCATACCCCAAGGGTGTCTAAGTGGAATTGATAACTTGAATTCAACCCATTTTCATAGTCAACACCACTGTGGTCTTCAGTTCTTGCCACTGGGTCATATAAGAGTAAGTCACAGCCCTGGCAAGTGGTTCTGGGATGTCAGCCCATAGAAACCCCTCAGGGAGTGCAAAGTGGAGGGACCAGGGCTCCCAAGAGCTCACCCAGCACAGCCATGCTTCCAGGTAGCTGGCCTTGTCCCCAGCCCCTTTAGGCCTCCTTCCTACCCATTCACAGTGCCGTTTGAAAGGGCCCATGACAAAAAGGGACAACTAAGCCTATGGTGACCACATGCTGTGTAGTGTACTTCATTTTGGTGGGTGCAAAAGAACCTTTGAAGCTTTGAAATCAGCTCTTATGATTTGGGTTTATGGGCCAGTAGACGACTGCAAAAATGGCAGGATATCACCCTCACATTGAGTGGCGTTCTTGAAGATCTCTTTTTCTAACTGGCTTACTGGAGGGACTCCTTGGCTTGATACCATAAGCAGTCATGTTGGGTAGTTCTGTGGCAAGAAACTCATGTAGCCTCTCTGAACAGTAAGTTTCTGCGAAGTGGGGGAAGCCCTGTGAGTCCATTTTATATCTGCCGGAAGGGAGCGCCACCATGAACAGAGGTAAGCTTGAAGGCAGATTCTTCCAGTCAAGCTCCAGAGGGGAACACGGTCCAGTCAACATCATGGCTGCAGGCTCTGAGAGTTCAAGCTGAGGGCCCAGAGGAACTATCCACCCCCAGCTCCTGGCTCCCTGTCCCAGTTTGGGGTTTTTCAAGGAGAACAATTCCATACAGGACACATAGTTCATAAAATTATTTGTAATGGTCTCCTAGAGAATCATTTATAAGAAGAGAGTGCAGGAAATCTGTCCACACACTAACGACTGAAGAATCCAGCAGAAGGCCTAGGCCCATGGTAATGTTCTGCGTGAGTCCTGCTGCAGACCCAGAGTTCATCACCATGACCCCTGAGAGTCCAACTGGAGGCCTAGAGCCCACCACAAAGTCTCATGCAGGCCTGGTTCATGTTTCTGTGCTGGTAAGGCCCAAAGGTCAGTGATGGAAGCTAGAAAGTCTGTGTCAACGGGAAGAAGGGTATACTCTAGCAGACTGAGGGACTGCACTGGAGCCAGGAAGCAAAGCTCAAGGTGGAGCGGAAAGCTCCTCTGAAGAGAACAGTACCAATCGTTAGTGACAAGGAAGGCCCCCCGAGCTCCTCTGCCAATGAGAGCAACTGAGTTTGTATCAGGAAACTTGATGAGCTTCTCCAGGAGACTGAGCTCAGCACTGTCCTCCCCTCCAGAGCCAGGAGGCGATGCTCCAAGTGGGGACCAGGGCTTCCCAAGGTGAGCTGCAGCCATCCTCAGCCAACAAGTCCTGAGTCCCTTCAACAACGAGAACAGCCCAGTTCACCAAGAAGTGACAAGCTTTTCCAAGGGGAACAACAGCTCCCAGCAGCTGCCTACTCTTTCCTCCAACAGCTCCAACAACTTCCCGACAATCAGCTTCTCTTCCTCTCCACTTCCGCCTCTTATGCTTCTGGCAGCCTTCCTCAAGTGGGCCTCCAATGCCGGCACCATGCTAGTTCAGGTCAGCTGGGTGATACAAGCTGAGCACAAGTTGTCAATCCACCACATTCACAGACGGTGAAATGGTTGCGTGCGTCATTTCAATCTGCTAAATCTCAGGTAGCTCAACAGATAGCAATAGGAAACTAGCACAGTGACTGTCTACAATGAGTGACCAGCGTCCACATGGGAGGTACCTGCAGATCCATGGATTGTTGAAGAGCAGTGTTCTTGTTTTTTCAAACTTACATCATAGGCTTGTTTGACAACTTTAAAACGGGCATGTCCCATAACTTTACATATTTAATTCAGTGAGTATTTTCACAGACAAAGCATGGAAGAAGCAGATCCCTATTGCAGAAAATAAAAAGCTTTTTAGAAAGCTTAAGCTTTTATAATAATCCTAGGTCACCTCCTAGGGCATGCGAGGTGACCAATGTAGGCTGCAGACCCAGGAGCTGCCTGAATTCGCACCCTAAAATACAAGGTCAGAGCAAGTCCAAGTCTGATGGCCCTGGGTCCATGTGAGCCTTTCTGCCTTTTCACGCCTTATAGTAGCTGTAACTGCAGGTGCAGGGGGGGTGGGTCCCAAGGCCTCGGCAGCAGCAGCAGCTTTGCACCAACAGTGACCACCCAAGCCTCCCTTGACCCTAAGATGCTGGCAGAGTCCCAGTAGAGCTCAGGCACTGTCTCAGGAATGGGCCCAGAAAGGCAGAGGGTTGCAGAGTCTGGAGACAGATCCTCGATCTGCACAGCCTGCCCTGCTGCAAGGAGGGGTCAGGTTCAATTCCAGCCCCTGCAGGAGGGAGCAGTGGGACCTGGAGCTGCATGGCCTGGAGCTGCACTCCCCTGCCTATAAATACACCAGAGCCCCCTTTCCACAGCTACTTGGTTTGGGCTGGGCAGGAAGGTGGCAGATAACAAATTCACTGGGCGAGAGTCCTCACCCTGTCCATCAGGTTAGGCTACAGGACGTTCATTCACAATTCCCTTTCCAAAGCCTGTCCCTCGTTTTGTATGTGTGTTTATGATTATTTTCTTCCAGCGAGCTCTCCCCAAACCAGGACATTGAGCAGGGACAACCCACAGATAGCCAGGAGGCCCAGCCCAGCATGTGGCCCGGTTGCCCTATGCATTCCTCTGCAGACAGGCAGGCTGACTGTGGGAGGCGGGCGGATCCCAGGGCTTCCCAGCAGGCAGCCCTTTGCGTGCGAAGTCTGCTCGCTGTGCTGCCTGGCTCAGGTCAACAGCCGCCTGAGGATCCGCTCTGGCGCCTCGCCCGGCGCCGCGGGGACCCGGCACCGCCCCGGGAACGTGCGCCGGGCAAGCAGCCAAGCAGCCAGGCTCACCTGGCTCTGGGCGGCACTGGGCTCACCTGGAACACTCAACAGAGATCTTGGGCGTCAGGATGCAGGCCGTTTAGTGCAATCCTCAGGCCCAAGAAAGACCGCGGGTGGGTAGGTAAAATCCACGTAAGTGTGTTATATACCCTGGAGACTGGTGATGTTGCCATATGCAAATCATTCTCCAGAGGGAAGCAGGACAGACTGGGGCTTCATTTTGCTTTTAGCTTTCCTGGTGCCAGCTGAGGAAGGTCCCAGGCATGCCGGATGGGGACCAACGGAAGGAACTGCTGCAGGTGAGGGCATCGGGCGGGGGTGCTTTCTGCATGTGGTTGCCTCTGTGCACAGCAAAGACCACCGTGCGTGCGCCCAGCTCCACACAGGACACGAGACTTCCTGGGCTTTGTGCTCCTCAGGGTGCAATGGGCATGATGCTGGACTCTGGGTGCTCATGGACACTGTGGGAGCAGTGTTTAACCTACACGATGGCCCTGCAGTCCTCCCCTCAGCACCCCAGGATAAGAACATCTCCCCCAAGGATGCCAGAGAAGACCCAGAGCTGACATCTACTTCACCTGCCTACTAGCAAACCAGCCACCTGGAAAGAGGGGCTGCCCAGGGCACAGCCTGGAGGCAAGCAGTTGTTTCTGTCATCAGCCGGGACCTGGGGCCCCGACAGGCAGTGTTATCCATACCAAGCAGCTGAATGAAGACAATGACAAATGCCTGATTGTGAATCAAGAAGGACACTGGGCTTTCTATGGAGCAGCTTACCTCTTTCACACATAGAGTTGAGAAAATAGAAATCAAAGTTCAATTTGATCGCAAGGATTGGCTGAATTTCCACAGCTTTTCTAAAGAACACTGGAGCATTGGTCAAGAAGAAGTAGAACCCAGAGAAGGGCTGGGAGGACTTGAAAAACTCAGGGTCTTCTGAGTCATGGACTCTCTAAGAGCCTCCTCTATCCCTGGAAAGCCCTCTTCTTCCCCTGTCTGGGGAAGCACTTTGTGGAGACATGGTGATTCCTCTCCTTGTCTGCAGGAGCTGGTCTGCAGCAGCGCTTCAGGTTCCCATGCATGCTGCCCTCCGTGGCACTCAGGCCCAATGCAGTTCTATCCCAGCCTACTACAGCAGAAAGCATCCTATGAGCTTACCACCACTATCCAAGATCCCCAGGGCTGGGTACTGTATGAAAACAGAGCTTTACTTACCCCATGACTTTGGAGGCTGATAGTCCAAGATCAGGAACCCCTACAGGTTCAGCCCCTGGGGAGAGGTGTCATGGTGACACAGGAAGGTAGAGTGCAGGGCAGGGCTAGCCTCACTCTTCCATGACAACCCTGTCTCCAGAACACATCAAGGTCCTCAAGAACTCCCTCTTTCCTTCTGAGGATGACATCCCTATGACCTAATGAGTTCAATGAGGTCTCACCTCTTAAGGGCTGGCAAGATAACTCAGTGGACCAGGTGCCTGCTTAGACAAGAGCAGGGACCGGGGTTTGATCTCTGGCACCACAGGCTATGCCAGCCCCATTCCCTGGTGCACTGAGCTGGCCGCCAAGACCAGGTGTGGTGCGGCATGCCTGTAATTCCAGTGCTGGGGAGGCTGAAAATAGGAGGATGTGAGTTTGTGAGTCTGAGCTGTGTAGTGAGACCCTGTACCAAATACATAAAAAAGTTCCAACTGCCTCATAATGTCATCATCCTGAAGACCAAACTTCTAACCCATGAGCTTGTGCAAGGCAGACTCACACCATGCACAAGCCATAGTGGGGGTGGGGGGTTCAGTGGCAAACCCAAGCTCAGGAAGAGAAGGGTTAGAAACCAACATAAGCTCAGGAGTTTTGTTTTACAGTGCTGGGGAATAAATCTAGGGCCTTCATACTGAGCTGTATCTTCAGCCCTTCAGTAGTTTTTTAAATTTTTAAATCTTGAAACAAGGTCTCACTAAATTGCTTAAGCTGGACTCCAACTTTCAACCCGCCTACTTCAACCTCCCAGAGCACTGGGATTACTACAGGTGCACATCACCACACCTGAGTCAATTTCCAGATTTTTCTGAACTTTTACTTCTGGACTTGGGGAAAGGTGTGTTGGAATGGAATGTTAGACTGTTTTAACAAAGGATGGAAGGACATTCTGTTGGTGTCAAGTTACCCATGCAGAGACTTGTTACAAGAAGCTTCCTACATATACCCACGTAGGAAGCAGGCAGTTGCTTCTGAGCCCCTGTACTGACTGCTGGCCCCAGAGGATTGAGGCCAGTGTGCCGGGCCCTAGCTGCCCACCATGTAATGTGTTATCAAAACCCTTTTGCCAAGTAGAGTGGGTTTATATGGGAGCAAGCTTAACAGGGTGGTCCTGAAGGCACAAATAAGTGTCATCTGCAGGTGGCTCAGGCCTCACGCATTGTCCTTGGCTGCTTCATGAATGTAACAGCATCCCGAGGAAAGGCTCCCCAGAATCCTTGGCCAGGAGGGGAAAAAACTGCAGAGCCTCACTCGCAGCGGTGCATGCGCTAAGCTGGCCCATTTGTAAATAAAACTCCGGGATGGCACATTCTGGTCTGGAGGGTGGGGAAGGGTTGACTCTCACGTGTCCTGGTGATCACTTTGCTTAGAAGGAAAGAAAGGGATGCAGGAAGCTCTTCCAGGGCCAGGGATCTAGCTCAGCGGCACAGCATCTGTCTGGCAAATGCAAGATCCTGAATTTGATTGCTGCTACCAAGAAGAAAAAGAAAGGAGGAAGAGGAGGAAGAGGAGGAGAAGGAAGAGAAGGAGGAGGAAGAGAAGGAAGAGGAGGCGGAGGAAGAGAAGCTTTTCCAATTCTAAAGCAGTGGCCAACAGCCTGGCCAAACAGTTAAGAATTTCAAAAGAGGAAGTTTGGACATTTGGTGACAGAACGGTTAGGAGAGACATAGAGATTTAACTCCCAGAAGAGGCCATATTTGAAAATTATTGTTCCTCTAGTAAAAGGAATTCTTCCAAATTCCTCACTACAGGAAGGATCCTATTAACTGAATGTAATAAAAAATAAAAACAACCAAACAAAACTTGTCGGGGCTGGGGTTACAGTTGAGTGGTAGGACACTTGCCTGGTACATGAGGTCCTAGGTTCAGTCCCTAGCACTACACAAAATAAAACCTACCAAGTCATGGAGTGGACAAGGCTGTCTACTCTGTATGTGACAGTTTCTTTTGACTTTAAATTCTCAGTGTCCACAAAAGGAATGTACCACCACCATCCAGGTACCTTCCCTTTGTCGGGGCTGCTGGCCAGCGGGCTGGTCCCTTTGGAAAGGGGTTACGTGGGATACATGTGAGGGCTAATTCTATCAAAGCAGAAACAGTCTAACGAAGTGAAAATAGAGGAATTAGAGTGCTGGACAGGAAAAGATGACCCAGTAACAGTCTGGCCCTGTCCAGCGGCCATTGGGAGTTTCACACAGTTAGGCCTAACGGGGGTTACACCTCAAAAGTGGCCTCTGTGTCCATCAACAGATAAGACAGACAAAGAAAATGTGATATTTTACACATAACAGAGCACTACTCTGCCGAAAAGCAGGATAAACGTGGGTGGTCTTTGAGACCATAATGTTAACTGCAATACATCAGATACAAGCTTAAATATCATGTGGTTTCTCTTATGTGAGTACCCCAACATATAAATAAAGACCAAAAATGAAGATAGCAGGAAGTAGGATGAGAGAGCTTTCTCAAATGGGAAGGAGACCAAGCAGAGGAGAGGGGAGGGAAAGCCAGGCCAAAAGCACAAAGATGTATCATGTACACGAACCAGCGCCCCCAAGAAATGCCAAAACTATGACCAGCACACGTGTAATCATAGAAAATAAAGACTGAAAATGAAGTGTGGGGTATAGCACTGCTGCAGAAGGTCGTCCTGGCAACATATCAGCGCTGCCCCGAGGGGCCCAGGTCAGCGTG
>PVKN010028710.1:0-13164 GCA_004027915.1 Capromys pilorides
ATAAAACAAGATTTACTTTGCCAAAAAAGGCATTGAGATGCTGTTAAAAAAGATGTACACAACTGTAAGAAAAAAAGACAGGTCATAAGTCTTAAGTGGCAGGTCAATAAGTCTGAACCATCAGTGCCCAAGTAGATTAATAAATGAGGAAAACCTGTAATCAGTCACATTTAACAGCGGAATGTGCTAGCAAGTGACTGTTATAAACTTGTGTACTTTCTCTCTCTGGCATAAATGCTCCGCCTTGCTGTGTGACAATACACCAGGAAGACCCTCACCGCATGCTGAGCAAAGGCCAGTGCTAAGCCCTTGGATTCTCAGAGGAACATAAAGTTCTGCTCTTTCATTAAAATTTTTTTTCTTTTTGAGTCATGGTCTTGCTATGCAGTTCAGGTTGGCCTCTAACTCACTTTGTAGCCTAGGCTGGTCTCCAACTCCAAATAATCCTCCTACCTCAGCCTCCCAAGTGCTGGGATTATAGGCATGTGCCACCACACTCAGTCCTGCTCTTTGTAAATAACTTGGAATGTGACATCACAGTACCAGGGATCCTTCCCAGTAACTCAAAATCTCAGCCTAATCATGAGAAAATAACAAACCCAAAATAAAAGTCATTATCCAAAATAATTATCCAGGGCTGGTGAGATGGCTCAGCGGTCTAAAGCGCACGCGTCAGGAAGTTTAGGCCACCGCGCAGGGACCGCAGCTCAATCCCAGGCCCCACATGCTGCACAGCCCCCCACCCCCCAGGGAAGGCTGAGCCGGCCATAACACAAACAAATATGTAATGTGGTTGAAGAAAATAAAATAAACTTTAAAATAAAATTTAATAATAATAATAATAATTGTCCAGCATCCTTCATATCTAAACATATACTGGAGGCGACTAGAGACCCTCCAAGCAGTAGATAGAAAAATAATGCTTTCCTCCATGGGTCCTACAAAAATCAAATTCCTTCCAGGGTTAGGGAGATAGCTCAGTAGAATAAGCATTTGCCTGTCAAGTACAAGGTCCTGAGTTCAATCCCCAGATCCACAAAAAAAAATAAACAGGGGCCGGCAAGATGGTTCAGTGGTCTAAAGCGCCTGCTTGGAGGGCTCAGGCAACTGTGGGGACTGCAGTTCGATCCCCGGCACCACATGCTGCGCCAGCGCCACCACCAGGGCAGGCTGAGCCAGCCACAAAATGAATAAATAAAGAAACAAACAAACACAACAAGCAAACAAACAAATAAATAAATAAATAAAATTTAAAAAAAATAAAATAAAATAAATAAATAAATAAATAAACAAGTAAAATTCCTGGGGCTGCAGATAGCTCAGTGGTCTAAGTGCCTGTCTGGCAAGTGTTAAGGACCAGGTTTGATCCCTGCCACCACATGCTGTATAAGCTGTAAAGTGAGAGACCACCAAAAATATAAATTCTTTTTTTTTTTTTTTTTTTTTTTGGTGGGACCGGGGACTGAACTCAGGACCTTGCACTTGCCAGGCAAGCACTTACACTAAAGAGCTATCTTCTGGGCCCAAATACATAAATTTAAATAAAAATTTAAAATTTGAGGAATGTTAGATTCTTTTTTTGAGGGGTGGGGAATATTAAAGATTCTTTAAAAAAAAAAAAAAAAATTAAGGGCTGGTGAGATAGCTCAGCTATGTAAAGCGCCTGCTTAGGCAAGCTCAGGCAACCGCAGGGACCGAGGCTTGATCCCCAGCACCACATGCTGCACCAGCCCCACCCCCAGGGCAGGCTGAGCAGGCCATAACAAAAATAAAGTTCAAAATTTTTTTTAAAAAGTATATATATATATATATAGGGCTGGTGAGATGGCTTAGCGATCTAAAGTGCGTCAGGAAGTTGAGGCCACCGTGGGGACCATGGCTCTATCCCAGACACCACATGCTGCGCCACCCCTCACCCCCAGGGCAGGCTGAGCAGGCCATAACAAAAATAAAGTTCAAAAATTTTTTTAAAAAGTATATATACATATGGCTGGTGAGATGGCTTAGTGATCTAAAGTGCGTCAGGAAGTTGAGGCCACCGCAGGGACCATGGCTCTATCCCAGGCACCACATGCTGCGCCACCCCCCACCCCCCAGGGAAGGCTGAGTCGGCCATAACACAAACAAATATGTAATGTAGTTTAAGAAAATAAAATAAACTTTAAAATATATATATAGGGGCCAGTGAGATGGTTCAGTGGTCTAAAGCACCTGCTTAGGAGGGCTCAGGCAACTGCAGGGAACTGCGGTTTGATCCCCTGCACCATATGCTGCGCCAGCCCCACCACCAGGGCAGGCTGAGCCAGCCATAAAATAAATGAACAAACAAACAAACAAATAAGCAAATTTAAAAAAAAATAAAATAAAATATATATATGTGTGTGTATATACATATTTTTTTAAATCAAATTCCGATTTCATAACAACTTTTCCTTACTTCATTTTGTTTCTTCCCTAATTCATCAACTTTTTCACATCATGATTTTATCTTATCCTGTATAAAAGTTGTCACAATACTCCTGATAGGCTGTAGAAGCCAAAAAATTATATAGCAGCTGAACCTGGTAGTAGAGACTGTAATGTCAGCACTTTACAAGGTTGGGGCAAGAAGATCACAAGTTTGAACTCAGCCTGGGCAACTTAGCAAGACCCTTTGTCAAAATGAAAGAGGCTAGGAATATGGCTCAGAGCAAAAAAGCCCTAAATTCAATTTCCAGTACTATAAAAAATAAAAAATTTAAAAAATAAATTTAGGTGACAAAATAATTTGATTTGAGGAGGGGTCCTTGCCAACGTTAGTTTTCAATTTTTTTTTTTTTTTTTTTTTTGAAACAGGGTCTCCATGTGCAGTTCAGGCTGGCCTTATGTTCACTTTTTTGTAGTCCCCAGGCTGGTCTTGAACTTGCAGCAATCCTCCTGTCTCAATCTCCCCAGTGCTGGATTACAGGCCTGAGCCACCCCAGCCCCAGCAGCCAGGTGCACCCAGGAGGGCATGCTGGTCCAGGGATGGAACTCAGAATCTTGAACTTTACAAGCAAGTGCTCATGCCTCTGAGCTATCTTCCCAACCTTTAACTTTCAAACTTCAAAACAGTAACAAAACGTGGAACAAACTATTAATTAAGCTTACCACATCTGGTGTGATGTCTTCATCACTGCTGTCCATGTGAACACTCAGAATGGTGGAAGCTGAAGGGCTCTTGTGTCCTGGCTTGTTGCTTTCAGTAATTAAAATTTCTTCACAAGTTTTTGGTTCAGTCTTCTGAAATACCATCGTGCTGTTAGAATTCTTTTCTGACAGAGATTTGCATTGTTTGGATTGCTCCAGTTTGTAATCACTGAGGGAGAAGGGGGCAAGATAAACCTTTGCTGTTTTTCCTAAAACTGTAGTCTGTACTGGTCTCAGAGAGGCGTAAATGACATCTTGATTTTCTTTAAATTCATTCACCTATTCAGATCAATAAAGAAAAAGTGTTTAAAATCCCTGGTTCCAAACCTTTTCCACAAGTTAACAGGCCTGTGTAAACAAATCTAACTCCTGTTTCCTAATGACAGTATCTTTCAAGTGAATGGCATGTAAGAAAGCCTTTCTCCTCCAAAATCTAAACGGATCATTTATTAACCGAAAAGAAATTACTGATTCTACTAGGCACAGTGATTGCCCACGTGAATCTACCAAACCTACAATACAATGCCTAGCACTGGACAAAGGTGGTGGCGTGCGGCACACTGGGAGGCTGAAGCAAAAGGACCACGAGCCCTACTTAGCCCGGGGTTGGGCAACTCCGTGACTGAGACTTTGTCTCAAACTTTAAAATAAATAAAAAACTAAACACGCTGGTCCGTAGCTCTCTGGGTGAAGGCCCTGGATTCAACTCCCGGTACCAAAAAAACCTAGCTGGAAGGTAAGAGTGCTACCAATGAAAACAAGCGCAGAGAGGCGAGGGCCCAGTCAGATCCTGCCGCTATCTCTACAGAGAGAGCCTCACTGCTATGGCCTGGCTTCTAGTAGGAAAAGCGGGCCCCGCGGAAACCGCCTGAGGCCCACACGCAGCCAGCCTCACCTGCGCCTCGGCCCGCAACCCAGGGCCCGCTTTCCTCTCGCCGTCCTCGCCAATCCGCGACATCTCTCCACAAGCTTAGGCCGTACCTTCCCGCCAAGAGCGCGCGGGGACCGGCGGGAAGGGGCGGGGCAAACTCTGCTGGGGCGCGCGGGCGGGGCCGGAAGGAGGGGCGGGGCCAGCGCCTGGGTCCCGGAAGGAGGGGCGGGGAGGCTACCGGAGCCCGGCACTCGGTTGGCCCTAGGTTTCCGCTAGTGGGTCCTTTGAGTGGCGCTGTGAGTGCTGGTTCTCAGTCAGACGCCCTGACGCTTGCTCCTAAGGAGAAAACCGCCAAGATTGAAACACAGTGCTGCGGATAGAAGGGAGGAGGAAACCAGTCAACATGCACCCACCCGCCCCACCCTCCATGTCTCTCACCTCACACTTGCCTTCAGAGAAGCGTTCCCTATGACCACTGTGTTGCCTTCACGGACGGGGGTTCGTGAACTTTTAGTTTTTTGTTTAATTTTTTTGGGGGGTGTACTTGGGATTGAACTCAGGACCTTTATGAGCCTGCCAGACAAGTGCTTAAGCCTGCTGAGCTATCTTTCCGCGCTGCCCACCCCCCCGCGCCCCACCTTTTTAAGACAGTCTTAGTCGTGAAATTGCCCAGACTGCTGGAATTTACAGTTCTGCCTCAGCCTTCCTGGTGCTGGGAGTACAGCCTGCTGCCGCCAGGCCGGGCTAAAACATGCTATCTAGTCTTCCATTTAGGTCTTGCCTTCTATCTTCCTTGGTTCTGAATTGAATATCCCATTGAACCTTGCTTGAAAACTATGGGGTGGGGGTGGGGGGCAGTTTTATAACACAAGTGAAATTAATCTGATAATATTAATAGGATCTTTAAGGCTTTCCATGACCCATGGAACTTTAACCATTCCTCCACTCAAATAATTACTTATTGGGCTAGGGATGTGGCTCAGTGGTAGAGCTCTTCCCTTGTGTTCACAGGACCCTGGGTTAGATCCCAGCTCAAAAAAAAAAAGAAAAAGAAAAAATTACTCATTAAACATTTTGTATATTGTCCTATACACACCATACTGTATCTAGCTTTCAGTACTGTCATGCTTCGTGTGCACCTATAACCCTAACACTTGGGAGGTTGAAGCAGGAAAATGGTAGTGAGTTCGAGACTAGCCTGGACTACAATATGAGCTCAAGGTCAGCATGAACTACACAGGGAGACCCTCTCTCAAAAAAATGAAAAAGGGGCGCCGGCAAGATGGTTCAGCGGTCTAAAGCATCTGCTTAGGAAAACTTAGGAACTGGAAGAACTGCAGTTCAATCCCCGGCACCACATGCTGTGCCAGCCCCACTCCTAGGGCAGGCTGAGTCAGCCATAATTAAAAAAAATAAATAAATAAAAATAAGTAAATAAATACAATTTAAAAAAAAATGAAAAAGGGGCCAAGAAGATAGCTGTCTTAAGTACCTGCCTGGTAAGCACAAGTACCCAGGTTCTAACCCTGGTACTGCATGCCATGCCAGTCCCACATCAAGCAAGTCACCAAAAGTGGACATGGTATAGCATGCCTGTAATCTCACTGCTGGGGCGGCTGAGACAGGAAGATCACTATGAGTCTGAGTGGCATAGTGAGACCCTGTGCCAAATAAGTAAGGGATTTTTTTTCCTTTGAAGAATTTGGTACCAGAGAAATGGGGTCGTCACTGTGACTCTACCTCACCATGTTATTTCAGGAGTCTTTGCAAATGGTTTATTTATGGGGAGAGTTTGGAAAGGTTTGGGAATTCCTACTGAAAAAGTAGAGCTGGAACACTGTAGGTTGCTCTTGTAGGAGATTCTGGTCAGAGTTCAAGAGACCAGAAAACCAGTAAAGACCAGAATCATGAGTTTTCTGCTGGGAAGAAGGACTACATGCCTACTGGACTTCAGACAATGTGTGTTATGGCTTGGCAGAAAGTTTCCATCTTGTTCATGTTTGCCTGAGCAAACTGAGACTTTGCCTGAGAATGAGATTAAGGGCAGCAGACTAATCTGGCAGAAGAAATTTAAAGGCAGTATAATGCTGAAGCAGTGGCTTGGCTACTGTTGGGGGCTTTTAGACTGTTGAAAATCAATAGCAAAGAGCTGGGGGTGGGCTGGTGAAATAGATCAGCAGTCTAAAGCACCTGCTTAGGCAAGCTTAGGCAACCGCAGAGACCGAGGTTCTATCTCCAACACCACATGCTGCACCAGCCCCATCCCCAGGGCAGGCTGAGCCAGCCATTAAAAAAAAAAAAAAAAAAAAAAAAGCAGGGGCTGGAGAGGTAGCTCAGAAATATGAACACCTAACTGGCAAGCACAAGGACCTGAGGTCAGTCACTGGCCCCACATGCCACACAGTCTTGACCCCAAATGCTTGTGCATGCCATCTAGGCCTGGATGCAGGCACCAACCCTTTGGCCCTGGAAATGGGTGTGGTGGCACATACCTGTAATACCAGCGCTCAGGACGTTGAGCCAGGAGGATCTGTTCGAGTTCAAGAATAGCCTCAGGGCTACAAAAGTGAGCAAAAGCCAGCCCAAACTGCATAGTGAGACCCTGTCTCAAGAAAAAGCCTAAAACAATGATCTAAAACATTGTAAGTTTGGCCAGAAAGGAAGCTCCAGAACAGCTGTGGACTGCAAAAATGGAGCAGAGGGGATCTTGATTGCTGAGGAGCAGGAGAATATAAAAGATGGCCTGAGACCATTAGAAGAAATAGCAGGACTCTACCTTTTGCAGCCTGCAAATTGCATTGGGAAGAAAGCCCTGGTGCACTATGTTCCAGAATAGCAGCAGCTGTATCATGTTTCAGAGTGGCAGCAGCCTAGAGAATTTTACCTTCAAATTAAATTCACAGTGCTCAGCAATCTAAGGACTTCACCCCTACAACCAAGAGAGAGGGAAAGTTGCACACTGCTCCAGTTGGCAACAGGCCATGGCATCATCCACACGGTTTTAGGTGCATGCAGAATGAATGAGTTGTGGGGTCACAAATGCTTCCACCCAGATTTCAGAAGGCCTTGGAAGTCAGGCAGTATACCCCCAGAGGGCAGAGTATGAAGCAGTGAGTGTGAGGCCAAAAGTGCAATAGAAAACCCAGGAGTTTGGAGAAGCCAGGAACATGGATCATGAGGAAACTGCAAGGGTAAAGCAGATGGAGCCCAAGAGAAAAGCTATGGAACCTACAACCTCAACCTACAGCAGGACTATGGGGTGGAGCCACCCAAGCTCTCAATTTTTTTTTTTTTTTTTTTTTTTGAACCAAGGATCAAACTCAGAACCTTGCACTTGCCAGACAGGCACATCAGCCACTAGATTTTGAACTTGCTTTAGTCTCATTCCTTTGTGTCACAGTTTGTAGCTTTTGTAATGGAAATCTCCTAATGTACCATTAAATGCTGAACATATTTATTTATTTATTTATTTATTTATTTATTACTTTATTTATTTATATTATGGCTGGTTCAGCCTGCCCTGAGGGTGGGGCTGATGCAGCATGTGGTGATGGGGGGGATCAAACCGCAGTTCCTGTGATTGCCTGAGCTTGCCTAAGCAGGCACTTTAGACCACTGAGATATCTCACCAATGCAAATACTGAACATATATATATATATATATATATATATATATATATATTTTTTTTTTTTTTTTTTTTTTTTTTTTTTTTTTTTTTTTTTTTTTTTTTTTTTTTTTTTTTTTTTTTTTGGTACCAGGGATTGAACTCACAACCTTGTGCTTGCCAGGTAGGCACTTAGGCCACAAGCTAGCTATCTCCCTGGCCCTTAAATTTGTTTTCATTTGTACTCACAGCTGAGTTTGCCTTACATCTTGAATGAGACTTCAGCCATGCTGAAACTTTGGTCTCTCACTCCTCTTGCAGTTCAAGCTGGCCTTGATCTCACTTTGTAGCCCAGGGTGGTCCCAAACTCAAAAGAATGCACCAGCCAAGCACTGGAATTACAGGTGTGTGCCACCACACCCAGGGATAACTCTAAAATTGGACTAAATGCCTTTTTCATAAAGGAATATACGTAAGTTTTAGAGGAGCCAGGTGCAGAATGTTGTGCTTTGTGTCTGTATGTCCCACAAGCCTCATGCAGTCATAGAGGGTGGGCTTTTCAGAGGCAGCTGAATCTAGAGTTTGTGATTGCCTCATGGTTCAATGCTGGGATTAAGGGTGTGAGTAATACCTGCATCAGCCCTAGGGTGGGTAGCATTCACACAATGTAAGGGAGGGAAAGAGGCTTGCTCTCTGTCCTTGCTTGTTTGCTTTTGCAGTTTTCTGCCACCAAGAACTGAAGTCCTTCTATTGTGTACCATCCTGTCTTGAAGCTAGTCTATTATGGACTGAAATCTGTACAAACTGTGACCTAAATAAATTTTCCCACTCAAAAAAAATCTTCCATAATTCTTTCAGATCCCTAAAAAAGATAAACACAAGTATATGGTCACTAAATACACTTTCCAGCCATAAATGGATTTTTTTTGGCTGGCTCAGGCTGCCTTAAGGGTGGGTCTGGAAACTGAACTGCCGTCCCCTGTGCCTAACTGGGATGGCTAGCACAAGCGCTTAAACCACAGAGGTAACCCAAAAGCCCCCCCTAAATGGATTTTATTTATTTTTTAAATTTTATGTATTTGATACAGAATCTCACTACGCAGCTCAGATTCATTGTGATCCTCCTGTTTCAGCCTCCTCAAGCTAGGATTACAGATGTACACCACTACACCTGATCTCCATGGCTGGCTCAGTGCACCCACAGCACATCATGTGGTACCAGGGACTGAACCCTGGTCCTTGCACTTGCTATCTCCACAGTCTCAATAAATGAATTTTTTTTTAAATTTTATTTATTTATTTGTTTGCTTGTTGTGTTTGTTTATTTATTCATTTTGTGGCTGGCTCAGCCTGCCCTGGTGGTGGCGCTGGCGCAGCATGTGGTGCCGGGGATCGAACCGCAGTCTCTGCAGTTGCCTGAGCCCTCCTAAGCAGGCGCTTTAGACCACTGAACCATCTCGCCGGCCCCCTCAATAAATGAATTTTAATAGGCAACCTCCACAAAATGAAAGACCATAAAAGTTGAAAGTGGGGTGCTATACCACTGGGTTTTCTGTTACACTGTGGCCCACCCTCATACTATACTTTTTTTTTTCTTTTACTTACCCAATATTTCTGCTGCAGAGACTGTTTTCTTTAAATGCAAAACTTGGGGCCGGCGAGATGGTTCAGTGGTCTAAAGTGCCTGCTTAGGAGGGCTCAGGCAACTGCAGGGACTGCGGTTCGATCCCCGGCACCACATGCTGCGCCAGCCCCCACCAGCAGGGCAGGCTGAACCAGCCACAAAATAAATAAAATAAAGAAACAAACAGGGGCCGGCGAGATGGTTCAGTGGTCTAAAGCGCCTGCTTAGGAGGGCTCAGGCGACTGCGGGGACTGCAGTTCGATCCCCGCCACCACCAGGGCAGGCTGAGCCAGCCACAAAATGAATGAATGGGGAAACAAGCAAACAAATAATTAAAATTTTTTTTAAAAAAAGAAACAAACACAACAAGCAAACAAATAAATAAAATTTAAAAATAAATAAATAAATAAATGCAAAACTTTGCTATCATTAAAAAAAAAGAAAGCAAGGTGCTAAGATTTCAGGTGTTTTTCTCAGGCCTTTAGAACACTGTGGAGTGTGTGTGTGTATCCCTGGCCTAAATCACAACTATCTGCCCTCTCCTGGGCAGCTACCAAATACCACACCCCAAAGCAGCGTCAAGTGAATTAGAATTTTGCTTTTTGAGACAGAGTCTCACTATGTAGCCCCAGCTGACCTTAAACTGTCAGCAATCCTCCTCCTACCTCAGCCTCCCAAATGCTGGGATTACAGGCGTGTACTACTACGCCCAGCCTAGGAAGAATTTTATTCCATCGAAGTTTTGAGTTTTCAACAGTCAAGACATTCAGTCCCTCACTCCAACATTACCCTAAATTCTGCATACTGGAAGAGAATTTGTATTCTTCTGGCTTCCCAAGTACTTGAGATTACAGGCATGCATCTTCAGTTTTCTTTTGCTTTGCTTCAGTGCTGGGATTCAAAATGGGGAGGTTCTACCACTGAGCTACATCCTTAACCCTTTTGAGACAAGTTCTCACTAAATTGCACAGGCGGGGCTTGATTCTCCTGTTTTAACACACTCTAAATGTTGTGATTATAGGCTCCGCCCCCAGGTCCGGTTTCACGGGCGAAATCTTTAATTCAAACCTTACTTGCCCTGCAATGTCCCACCAGTGAGGCTGAGTACCAGCCGACCACGAAGAACACCGGTAACCCACAAATCCTCGCAGCGGCGCTGGCGGGCGTGGCCCTCCGATATCCCACAATCCTCTAGTGACGTACTTCCGATTCCGCCCTCTGCGCCCTAAGTGGCGTATAAATATCGCGCAGTAGTGTCGGTCGCAAGTCGAGCGAAAGGAGTTTTTCTACTTTTCCTCGGTGTTCAGTGTTTGGAATCCGTCAACTTTTGAGGACTCGTCGCCGCCTCCGTCAACATGTCTGTCCCAAGCTCACTCATGAAGCAACCGCCTATACAGTCTACGGCTGGGGCCGTCCCAGTCCGTAATGAGAAAGGTACAGTGTGCCCCTCTGCTGTAGTCAGATCTTCCCTCCTCCTCCAGCTTCGGCACCTTTCTACCTTTCCTGAGCATTGCGCTAACCTCTCTGACCTCGAGACCTAACCTTCGGCTCCCTCCGCCTTCCCGTCCTGAGCTCGCTTCGGGGCGAAGCAGCCACTTGTTCTTGGGGCCTGTCTGGTCGTGTGTACAGCAAGCATCCACATCCCTTGGTCTCTCCAAATCCTTAGACGTATATAAATAAACCTGCTTGCACGGGGCTGTGTGGGATACCGCTGTTCTTTGGTTATCCATAGCAATCTGTGATGAACTTTTCTTGCCTGTCTTAAATAGCATTTATGTGTTTATCTTCCTTTCCTAGCGCATAGATTGCTGCTCTCCTTATACTTTCAACTTTTTAACCATTTCAATAGCACAGTGGCTGTTTATTAAGTTGAATGCAGACTTGTTTAGGGCAATGCCTCAGCTTTAATGAATTCATATTCCAGTGATATAAAACATGCAGGCTGGGCATAGCACATGCTGATAATACCAGCTCTGGGTAGGCTGAGGCAGGAAGATTGCCGGTATAGTTCGAGGCTAAGAAAGCCTAAAAACAGAATTAAAGAGGCAGATAATATCTCAAAAAAAAAGTCAGATCAAGAATTTTTTCAGTAGGGATGATGGAAAAAAATATTATTTTTTCTTTTTAAAAAAATGTACTGTATCTGTCTGTGAGTAAATATAGTTTTTCTTGTGCTGAGGATGTAACCCATAGCCTCCCAAGGCGAAATGCTATACCACTGAGATACACCCCAGCTCTTCCTTTTCTTTTTTCACTCAATATTACTTTTTAGAATTTTTGTTTGTGTATTGATCTTTTTCTTTTTTGTATATTTATCTAATTTATTCATCTTAACTCCTTATAAAACTTCATTGTTTAATTAAACTACAATATAGTTTATTCCTACTGATGGGCAGTTGTTGCTGTGTTTTTCACCATGCTGCAATTGCCTTAATTTTTTTTTTTTTTTTTACAGAACCATTTAGGGGTGTGTGTGTGTGTGTGTGTGTGTGTTTTAACTTCTGTATTTTGTACAGAGTCTCACTATGCAGCACTGACTCGTAGTGATCCTCCTGTTTCAGCCTCCACAGTGCTGGGATTACAGGCATGCCCCACCACACCTGGTTTCAGTGACCAGCTTGGTATGCAGTACAAGGGATCAAACCTGGGTCCTTGTGCTCACCAGACAGGTGCTTAGACCTCTGAAATATCTCCCCTGCCCCCATGTGTGTCTTTTCCAGACAGTCTTGTTATGCATTTCACCTGGCCTTGTGCTCACTTTGTGGAGAACTAGCATTGAGCCTTCTACTTCAGTCTCCTGGGGCTTGCAGGCATGCACCACCACACCCAGTTAGGGAAACATTTTATAATTTATATATAAAGTCTCAGTGAGAAACCATGTAGAATGACAGAAATACCTACTTTCCATTGAGAAAAAAAAAGCCCACATGCACTAAATGTCTATTTTAATTATAAAACAAGAATATGAACAAAACATTTTAAAATCATCTTAATTATTTGGCAACTGATCACACAATGCAAGAGACAAATTTGACTTTTAAGAAAAGATGTGTGTGTGTGTGTGTGTGTGTGTGTGGAACAGGGGATTGAACTCAGACCCTTGCACTTGACAGGCAAGCACTTATTCTACTGAGCTATCTCCCCATCCCAAGAAAAGTTTAATTTTATGGAAAACTTAAGTTAGATAGTTAATATGGGAGTTAAAACATGTTTAAAAATGAATGTGGCACTAAAACCAGCTTTTCTATTCTGTAATAGTTGTGTATAAAAACAGCATAAAATCCTGAAGCTAAGTAGATAGGAGTGACCTAATGGTAATGTACTTCCCTTTGCTGAGAGAGACAAGATGAGAAAAATCTTGGAGGAAGCTGCTTGTTGGGGGGATTGACCCTGAACTGCATCCCTATTCCACTTTTTACTTTGAGATAGAATCTCATTAATTTGTCCAGGTTAGGATGAAACTTGGAATTCTGCCTCAAGCTCCCAATGTGCTACAGTTGCAGGCATGTGCCACCATGCCCTGCCTGTCCTTCGCAAGCCTGTCTGTTGATACAACTGTGTGGGAGGTTTTTTTTATTTGGGGAATCAAAGTCAGGCACTTGCTGCTCACCTACATTCTTGGCCGTAAGAATTTTTTTAGGGAAGACTCGAAGTTCATAAACTTTTCTGTTGTCAGTTGCTCTCTATTGTAAGAAAATAGGGTTTTCCGTTTCTAATATATTCACTCGTATAGTTGTTTGCATCAGGTTTTTAAATGTTTGCGCAATCTAAGTGGTATGAAATGTTAACCCATTGTTTTAATTTGCGCTTCCCTGATGGACATCTTCTTGTGTTTTGTATTTTAAATCTATGCTGTCCTCCCCATATTTTGGCTTGTCTTTAGGTTTTTTTTTTTT
>PVKN010028711.1:0-13176 GCA_004027915.1 Capromys pilorides
TTCCATACAGATCCTTTTCTCTGTGGCAGAAGACAGGTGTCAGCTCAGCTCCTGACCCAACAGTCAGGGATTAATGCTGCCTCAGTCTATACACTTGGCAAGCAGCTGGAGTCCAGGGCTAGATACCTCTTACTGCAAGAGTTGGGAGAGTTTAGGAGACATACCGTGAGCACCTATCTGGCTCTTAGTAAACACTACCCAGCAGAGGTGGGGTGGCTCAATAAAGGCAAGTGCACTGATGTTGCTGCAGCTACATCTACCAATGTTCACACTGATTCGAAAACACCAGGTGTTGTGCCATAGGAATGGTGGGAAGGCTTTTGGCTTTTAGCTTGTATATTTTTAGGTTAGGTTAGTTTTTTTTTTTTTCAGGGTCTCACTACACAGCTCAGACTCATAGTGATGCTCCTGGGTTCATTCTTCCTAGTGCTGGGATTACAGACATGTGCCACCATGCCTGGACTCTGGCTTGTATATTTTGTTTGTTCACTTGTTTTTGATTTGGTCTTTGAGGCAGGGTTTTGCTATGTAGCCCAGGCTGGCATAGAACTCACAGTGATCATCCTGCCTCAGCCTCCAGATGGCTTGAGTTACAGGTGTGTACCTAGGGTCCAGCTCTCTATAATCTTTTGATTGCAGAAGGACAGCCAGGGGTGGTGAGCCCCTAACAGTGAGTCTGGGTGGTGGCTGCATAATTTCATTGGAAAGAAAAGCTACTGAATCAACAGATGCTGAGCATCCTCAAATGCTCACGGTACATCAGGGTTCTTTGGGTAGCATGTTAAGGTACAGTTTGGGGCTCAACTATAAGCAGCAAACTCAACGTCCCCAGGCCAATCAAGCAAGTGCTGCAGACAAAGCTCCACACTATGTAGCTTCTAGAGAGTGCCTGTCCCCAAGGACAATTTACAATTAATAAAGCCCGGAAACCTGTAATTTTATGAAGTGCCTCCTAATTTTTCAGTATCAGCTGTATTGTTTAAAACTAAAGTCATTATCACAATGTGCAGCATTTTGCCATCCTTGCAGGAGCTGCTGCTTGAGAACTCATGCACTGAGGCTTGACAGACCTGAGGACTCATAGTCCACACTTTGGGACTGCTGGTGCTCAGTTTCCTTATAGATGTCCATTAATGTGCAGACTTGAGCAGAATTTCCTGAGGTTTGGAAATAGAACCTTTTGGTAAATGTTTTGCTTAGTTATGTGGAGTGTGATGAGTTCAAAGCCAGTGACCCCCGGCAGCACTCATTTGGAGCCTTTTGTTTCAGAGCAGTTCTTCTCAAGTGACTGCCAGAAGCAGACTTCAGTTACAAGCACAGTCTGAAATCCATGTGTCATTATCTAATCTGCCTCCCTTGTTGGGAAATAATGAAGTAATTGAGGAAAAAAAAACAGGCTTGATTTGGTAGGAGACAATTGCAGACGATTGAAGCAAATTTCACTTTAGATATACATAGATTTTTGCATCCAGTGACTCCTTTTCTCTTGTTAGTTTGAAGATTTTCCTCTCACCAGTGAGTTTAGTGCATTTTTTCTGTCATAGAAAATGATTCATATTATCCCGCCTGTCTTTGGATGTCTTCACTGCATTTATTTGGTTTCTTGAATATCTAGCTCTGCCATTGAAACTTACAAAGTACAAGTACTGTGTATTCATGTATGTGTAGGCAACACACAAACACAAAGACAGAAAAAGATAAACAGAAAGAGAAAAAAGATATTATGGGAGAAGACAAGTGTGGTGGTATGTTTGTATATCCAGCACTCTGGAGGCTGAGGCAGAAGATTGCCATGCATTCAAGGCTAGCTTGGGCCTCATGATGAGTTCAAGGCCAGCCTGAACTATATAGCCTGATCCTTTCCCAAAACAACATCAAAAATAGATCTTTATGGTACTCAGTTCTTAAGGTCAGTGAATTTGTCTCTGCTCACATTTTCTACAACATGTTTTTTGATCCTGAAGCATTGTCATTGTTGGAGGAGTACCCAGTGGTGTGCTGTTTAATAATTGGCTCTCTAGAAAAAGAAACAAAAACCAAGCAACACAATAGAAGAAAACTCAGGCAACACAACAGATAACTCTGCACTGTAGACTTTGAAGTGCCCACAAAAGAACACTTAAACAGCTTCAAGTCACCATGATGATGGGACTGCTGGGCTGTGGAGAGGACCAACCGAGACCTTGAGCAACCCAGCCCTGGATCCCCTGGGTGCAGCCAGAAGAACACTAAGCAGGATTCAGAAAGCCCAGCCTTTCCTCTGCCCCATGTGCACAAAAGAACAGCTCAGAATGCATTGCGGGGATACAGGGTCACTTTCAAGTGGAAATAACTAAAGAAAGAACACTAAAAGAACTTTGAAAATATAAAGATTTCTCCAAATATGGGACATTCTCATCATTCCTGTCTTTGCACAGCCAAATATTGTTTGGTACTCTCAGGTTTAAAAAATGCCTCATAGTGCATTCGTTATTGCTTTTAAAATGCATTTTATATCTCCTGATCATAAAAGATTCAAACTTTGTGTGAAGAGCCAACAGCCCATTTGGCTTTAAGTTCAGAACAAAGAATTCATCCAAGTTATTTTTATGTGTGCTGGAGCTTGGCTAGCAGCCACAGTCCCAAGAAGCCCGTGTGTGTGCCAGGCTGCCTTTCTTGCTCAATAATGCCAAGGCCGTGCGGTTCCCTTCGCGTGGTTGTCATAGTTTGAATTAATCACTATTTAGTTTGGTTTTGTAAACAATAGCAAATAGAATCCAGTTTAATAGAGGCATTCTTTCCTAGAATCGTCTTTTTAGAAGAGCACACTCCAAAAGAAACATAACAGGAGCCAGGCAGGTCTTTTGAATTGTTTTAATAGCCATATGAAAACAAGCAGAAAGAAACCAGTGAAGCTAATTTAAATAATATCTTTCATAGCCCAATAAAACTAGACTTATTATTCCAACATGGAATCAATATAAAACATATTAATCAAGATGTTTCTATTCTTCATGTGAGTGAGTCTTCAAAATCAAATGTCTGCTTTCCATTGACTTCCCTCCCTCCAGCTTGTCACATGTGAAAAGCAGGTTTCTAGGACTCCACAGCTGCCCCATGGCTCGTGGCTACAATGGTGGACAGCTCAGTACTCAACATCATCAAGAAATCAATTATTTGATTCTGGAAATCAAATTGTTGATTTCCAAAAAACCCAACATGTACAGAAACTCCTTTATTCGGACCTCAGTGCTTTGTCTTATGGGAATATATTGTGCAGGACCAACTCTGTCTCTCAAGTTGAACTTTCCACTCCTGTCTGCCCAGGGCAGAAGGGGATCCTGCTGTGTCAGGCTTCAGTGCTAAGCCAGGGAGAGTTCCAGGCAAACCGAGATCAATGAATTGCCCCTTCTCAACTGAAGGCAAGAACTTAAGTGTTGCTGGGAATGGTGTGCTGCTTCCATCCTAAATCTGCCTGCAGGTGTAAATTTAAGGACCAAAGGCCTCTTGCCTTCTCTGGAAGCCACTTTGAACCTGCATGTCCTATAGCTGGGACTCTTGGGTGTGTCTTTAGAGATCAGACAACAGGCCTTGCCAGACCCTTGAACATAATGAAGATCTCTCTAGCCTTCTGGCTGCTATCTTATCTCCCTAAGTTGGGTAAAATTGTCTCCTTATGTTCAGTGATTGTCCAGGTTCCCTCTACATGAAGAACTAGGGCTTGTCATTGTGGCTCTCTGTAATGGACCTGGAAACTGGAAAAATCTTATCTATTGTATACGTCCCCCTAGGAACTGATTTCTCTGCCTCTTAGATGAGAGCCAACACTCATTCTATTTTAAAAGGTCGATTTGCATCAAGTGTGTTGGCACACTCCTCTAATCCAAGCACTCAGGAGGCTGAGGCAAGAGGATCACAGAAGATCTGAGGCCAGCTTGAATATAGTGAATTCAAGATCAAGCAAAACCCTGACTCAAAAAACCAAAACATATTTGTGTTTACCTTATATAACCATTCAACAATTTAACAAATGTTTGGCTCAAGATTGTTTCAACTCTCCAAGCCCTTGTGCCTTAGTTTCCTACAGGTTTAAGTTTCCACACTGGCAAATGGGGATAATAAGTAAAGCCTGTCTCTTAGCATTCTGAGAAGACTAAAAGCACATTGAGTTTCAGAAGAGTGTAAGATACTTTAAAATGTCTTAGCACATAGCACGTGATTCATCCACACCCACTGTTACTGTTTGTTTTTTCTTTCTTTCTTGAGACCAGGGTGCCCTCTGATGCATGGACACTGGGTTCAGTGCTTCTTATGCTGCTGCCCTATGTAGCCTAAACATTCAGTCAATGCCCAGCACTGCTCTGGCTCCGGGGTGGCTCTGGTAATCAACTTCTGATGCCTCCTGGATGTGGTCTCTATGGTGCTTCCTGGTTCAGAATAGGAACTGGCTGCTTCAGGTCCCCATTTCTAGCCTGCTGGTGCCCTGCCTAGAACTGTGACATCACACAGTGATGCAGTCTCTGGCCAGGTCCCTCTTCCATGTTTCTCACTCTGGAAAAGATGGGTGATGGATTCTGGCTTTTCCAAATGTCAGCACAGCTGGCAAGGAAAGCTTCTCTGTAGGATCTAAGTTAGGTAGCACCATGATTGCTTACCTTCCTGCTGTCAGTCTGCTTCCACTTTTGTTTTTTTTTTTTTTTTTTTTTGCTATGCTGTCCAGGCTGATCTCTGGCCCTGCACTCAAGCAATCTTCCTGCCTCAGCCTCCTGAGTACCAGGACCATAGTGTGTCATCATGCTTACCTCCTCCTTCCACTGTTTTTGTTTCCCACTCATCCTGCCCCCTATGATGGAGATAGAAGACTGAAGAGACTCACTTTCCCAGCTTCCCCTGTCTCCAGAGCGCATGGCTCCTCTCTGGCCAATGAGAACAAAGAGGATGGGTGGGTGGGGGTCTGGGACAAATTTATTTTCTCCTTTACTGACCATAGTTGTGTGTTTATGTGGCTACCTTTGCAAGACTATGTTCAATAATCAAGAGATGCATAAAGAGAATGGAATAGATTAGATGGAAATCAAGGAATCAATATATGATGTCATTTAACTGCTCGATTAACCAAGTTTGGGACTTTCTATGGCCAGCCTGCTTAGTATGTGCAATTTATTAGTAAACCCCTGTTGTCACAGTAAATCATATTTAGTTGACTATTTTTTGCTCTGGAAAATATCGTAGCTGACACAAATGGGTTCTTTGAAGGCCTGAAGAGTAAGTCCTTAACTTGACATAATCGCATGCTCTTTGTTAAGACCCCTGCTGCCAAGAGCCAACAGTAATCTTCCCCTTCTAGAACTTCTCTGGCATTTACCACCAAGCAGTGTGGGTTGACAGTTATGAATGCAGACTGAGGAGTCAGATTCTGGAAAGTGTAATGCGCAGCAAGTTAGTGAAACTCAAGCTGCCACATTGTTCATCTTTGAACAGCGATGATATTAATGGTGCCCCTGTCTTATAGATTTCCTGTTAAATGAAGCAATATACAAAACATACTTACAATAATGCCCGGTTCATTGTATGCACAGTGGGTGAGAGCTGTTTCACTTACTTACCATTCATTTCACATAGTTGTGTAATATCACTGACGGCATATTGGCAAAGACACACACGTGTGCACACACAGGCTTACCCTGTGGGAGACTACTTCCAGTACCCTTTATGAGTACTACTGCCCAAGGATGCTTTAGTCTTATAGGAGACGCTGCACTAATTGCAAAAACTTGTTTCTTCTAGCAGACTCCTGTATGCTAGATTTCTTGTTATACACAGTGCCCTGAACCACTGTGTAAGTAATTGTTATACTTTATTGTTTAGGAAACAATGACAAAAAACTTGTGCATGTTTAGTACAGATGTGATTTTTTTTTTCAGAACTGTTCTAGCCACAATTTGTTTGAACCCTACATAGAGGGCCAAGGAAATTGATTTCCTCTTGCACTGTTCTTTTGTGTCTCAAAGGGCTTGTTTTCATCATCCACAAGGACAACCTCCATTTTATAAAAATTGTTAAAGCTCATTTCTAAGAACCAACCCAAGGAGGCAGCTCCATCCTGTTCTGCTCTAGCACAAGGTTTCTAAGTTTGAAGAAGAAAGGCAACTGCCTCAGTTTCAGTTTCCAAGGGGAAAAAGGGCCCAAGACAGTGTGAGGTATTCCTTTGGGAGAGGACTCAAGACAGCTCCAGTGGGTAGACTGGGGAAGTGGGTGTTGCAGGGAAGGAAACTGGCCTTATCAGGTCATCATGTCACTTCCCTGTATGGGCCAGGGACACAGGTGCTCCATCCCATGAGACTTCTTAGTGGAAACTGGGTGGGGTCTCAGCCTCAGACACAACCCACAGCCTGACTCCCCATCCTCACTCCTACTCCCATTCTGTCCAATGAACTTTGGTAGCTAATCAATAAGGCACAGAGATGAGTAAGAAATGGTTCCAGGCTTTAAGGGCATGACCACTCAGTGACAGACAGATGTTTTAAATGTGATGGCAGCAATCTTCACAGAGTGAGAAGTGCAAAGTATTTTTTAACCAAAGGATGAGATTGGTAAATGTTGAGGCTGTGGGAACACAGAGCATCTCCTTTCTCTCATTGCTGGGACAAAATACCTGACACCCCAAATTAAGGAAGAAAAAGTTTATTTAGCTCACAGTTACTGGAGGTTTCAGTCCATACTCAGCTTGCTCCAAGGCAGGGTTCCACATGGCAGAGGGCAGCCGTTCATGGCAGCAGCAAACAGCAAAGAGCAAAGGGAGGTGCAGTAGCTACAGCAGCTTGCAAGCCTCTTCCCCTTCCTTACATTATAATGTAGATTACCTACCCCAGGGTGGTTGCAGCACTCACATCCATAATCCCATCATTGAATTATGAATTATTCACACACTCTAGAAGCTTCCCCAATGGCTGCATGAGGCTTTGCGGGGGGGACAGCTAGACACAAACCATAACACCCTTTGACCTAACAAGCTAACTTTGTGTGTTTATCCTATAGATCTGCCTACAAGAGAGAAAAGTAATGAATGCATAAAGTTGTTATTTCCAACATTACTATAATAGCAAGGGATTGGAAACAACTCAGGTTTTGATCACTAGGGACTAGTTCAATATACTTGGACATATTTGGTCAGTGGAGTACTATACAGTCATGTACAGGAATGAGGTCACTTGGTTCAGAACTTAGAGTAAAGAATGAGCAAGATGGAAAGACAGGTAATGTGTGGTAATATTGAGACCTTTAGAACTAGTCAAGGAAAAGACATGACTTTGAAATAGCAGAAGTAACAGAAAGCTTTATTTGAGGGCACTTGGACAGCTCACTATTGACTTACCTTCTCCTTACATGAGTTTATATAGAATTATTAATTTGAACCTTGTTGATCAGAGAAGAACCTCACCTAGAGAGACAGCAGAATGAGGCAACCACCAAGAGAGGCAAGAGAGCAAGGGAAATTCCAGAGCCCAGGGGAACTGGGGAGACGACTCATGTGTTTATGTGATGTCACCCAGCAGCAAGGTGGGGAGCCCCTGGTCAGAGAGCTTTGTGTGGTGTCATTTGTACCTCTGAGATTTGTCTATTGTAGCTAGGGCCAGCAGATCTTGGATGCAGCACCATGACGTATGCAAGTCAGACAGGCTCGAACTGTCCACAGACATGTTCCGAGGGCTGTATTTAAAGCAATGGGATACATTATGAGTGAGAGTTTGGAACTGCTGGACTTTACAGTAGTGCGGGAAAGTAAATACTGTGGCTGCCTGGACCCCGTTCGAGTAAAGGGACACACCCTTCCATAGAAGTATCTTCCGTGCACGTTACCATAGAGAAATGCTGGAAGCATTCACAGAACACTAGTAGAAAGAGTACAATGCAGGCATGGGTGGAGGATGCAGCAGGTCCGCACATGATGCTGGTCAGAACTGTATTTAATACTATTTTTATTTTAAATCATGTGAAGGTACAGTTTTGCTTACTGCTTATAATAAGTAAGATTAGGAACATGTGTTATGTGCATATACCAGTGCTCCATTATAATGTAATCATTATACAGAGCAAATATGTACTATCAAAAATCTAGAGTATATAAAATTAAGCTGGGTATGATGGTACAGGCCTGTAATCCCAGCACCCAGGAAGCTGAAACAGGAGAATCATCAGTGATTTGAAGCCACCCTGACCTACAAAGAGAGCTCATGTCTCAGAAAAACCACAACCCCAAACCCTAATTTCTGATTTAATGTAAAGTAGCCCAAATGTAAACAAACCACTGAATTTTGTCTAATATATATGATCTGTAAACCAAAAAGCAGAACCACTAGGTTTTATGGACCACTGTTCTTAGCAGGCTGCAAAAAATTCAATAGAACCCTGAATGGTCATACATCCAGTGCCAGGATAGCAAGTTGAAATTCAATTAAATAGCAGCATCTGATGTTCTTCTCTGGGATCATCTATTGGCTTGCATAGAGTGTGGATGGGAGGGATGACAAAAGCCACAAAAACAAACTGAAGAAAAGCACTGGAGTCCAATAAAAAAATAGCTTTTCCAGAAGGTCTCTGGGCCACATCTCCTAATTATTTTTTTTTCCATCCTCCCCAATGAATACAGAATTTCTGAAATAATGTTGGAGTTCAGAAGATCAGCTCAGCTTGAATTGAGAATAACTCTTTGTTAGTTAAAGACTCTACAGTGTACCAAGAACAGGAGGACATTTTGGAAAAGACAATTCTGTGATGCCTCTGGGGAATGGATGATTACCCCAAAGAATATTTCCATTTCTAATTTCAAAGGGACTTTAATAAGGAAGGGATTTGAGCAGCCACCCTCAGAATGTTTCCAATCCCAGCACAATGTCTATGACCTGTTCATAGTTTAGCAATTATTTTTACATACCCAAGAGTCTTTCTACTAAGCTTGATTCTTCCTTTTCCACAATAAATAGCACTGGATTGTAACATCATACATCATCTGTTTCATATCCATGGTAAATAAATTGAAATCCAGAATAATTTCCTACTATTATTGCTTTGATACTCTATTTTTATATTTAATGCTGAATGAGCAAAGAAACTCCTAATGTCAATTGCTTTAGGAAGCACCATGTAGTGTTGCCAGAACATTCGTTAATATTGGTTGCATAGAGTTTTGGATTGGCATTCTAAATACTTTACTAATTCTAATTTTTTAAAATACAAACACTTTTGAAATACAAAGACCTTTCCCCTTTGAGAGTTTCCAAGTGACAGCTATGAATTAATTAGAGTCATTTTTATAAACACATATGTTCTTCTCTAAGCTGTGAGCCAAAGAAAAATTACTTTTCTTTTTTTGTTAGTTCCAATCGCCAATATGACAATATGCAGTTTTAGAATTGTTGGGCCCTGAATTGGATTCTCAAGTTTTAGTTGCAGAGTATGCAACAGAGTTCCTTCACTGTGGCTCTCGAGTTGTCTTCCCTCCCTCCTTCTGTACCTCCTTCCTTCCCTCTCTTCCTTCTTTCCATTCTTAATTACTTATATTTTTATTTATTTATTTTTGATGTTTTGAGACAGCGAGACAGTGTCTCTTCTGTCGTTCAGGCTGGCCTTGATCTCACTGTGTGACACAAGCTGGGCTTGACCTTGCAGTGTTTTTCTTGCCTCAGTCTTCCAAATGCTGAGGTTTCAGGTTTGTGTCACCTCACCCAGCTCCCTTCATTCTTTCTGTGGTGGGTGCACTTGTGTTCTACCTTCTTAGCAAATTTCGAACATCCAGTGCAGTGTGATTTATAGTAGTCATTATGTTGGACAACAGCCCTGCAGGATTTGCTTATCTTATATAACCAAAATTTGTGTCCCTTTCGATCAACATCTCCTTACCCTGTCCCCTCCTATTATCATCATTCAACTAAGTCCTTGGGAGTCTAGTCCTACAAGAAATGTACTGAGTTGGCTTTGATGATTCAAGTCATGGGGTGCTTTCTATTCATTGCAGACACCCCTGGCCCTGGTATCTGGTAGCTTCCTAGAGTCTACCACCAAGATGGCCCCACCCCTAGCTGCCATCTCCCCCTGTGTGTGTGGGGTTTTAGGACCCATACCACAGAAGGAAGAAATAAGATGAGTGGAGAACAGCAAGCTTCTAGAGGGAGTTTCCTTGACACAGACTGGCATTTACTTGATTGTTGTTGATTTTTCACTAAATGCAAAGCAGTCAGTCCTTATACAAAGAAGAATCTCAGCTGGAGGAAATGAAATTATCTTTGTCCTCTGGAAGCTTACACTCTAAACACACATCTAATTAACATGTAATTAACTTTCAGGAATTCAAGGAAATCTGGAAACACAAGCTAGGATAGAAGGAAGGTGGACCAGTTCAAAATACCCCTGCAGTTTCTTTACAGTTACTTATTTTTTTCCTTGATCTATCTTGTTCTACCTTACATGGGAAAGGAGTGGCAGAAAAGACCCAGTTCAGGCAGAGTATTTGTATATGAGTCCCAAGGACTTGGCCAATGGTAAATGATCCCATATACAGTTATGGGTATTGTTATGACCTTTGCTTATTTCCTTTAATCTTGCCTCTTCAGCTAGAATATCACTTTGAAATCACAGGACTTCAGATCTCTGTCCCTAGGGGTGGGTATTTCATTGTGTTTTCTGTATTTTGTGAGGTATAAGTCATGGGCGTGCAGACTGACTCCAGGCAAGTGTGTGCCTATAGCTTTCACTCCCACTTTTCTCCATGCACAACACATTCACTCCAAGGTGCAGTAAGTTTTGTGACTTTGTGTGAAGGCTTTCAAGCTCAGCAGCAAGATCTCCAGCTGCTGAACTTTGTCCTAAGTGACTACTGTCCCAGATACATTCTAAACAGGGCAAGAGGCCACCCCTGACCTTTCCTCCTGTCCCCAAAGCCCTCCTAATCATGACTGTCCTGTCTCTCCTGGAATTCAGGGCTCCTCTTGTGTTGTTTCAGGGATACAGTGCTATTTTGTAATCAGTTGTAAGAGACTGATTAGACAGAAACAGGAAATTGGACTGGGCGAGACAATTCCTAACCAGGTTCTAAAAATAGTGGATTGTTGAGGCTGTGTTCCAGTCTGGCTTTCTCTAACTGCACACACAGTCCTTTTCTGATCACTGTTTGCTGCGATGAGTAAGGTGCCTTGTGCCGGAGGACACACAGGGTGGTGAAAAGCTCGGATGCCACCAGTCTTAGTTAGAATAGACTCCCCGGCCTGTCTTGTGAAGGCCAGGTGACATAGCCTTAGGAAGGTCACTTTTGAGCCTGTCTCTGTGGGTCTGACCGCTCAGACTGCCTGTTGCCATAATCTTGCCTCTCTCTCTCTCTCCCCCCCACCCTCTCTCTCTGACACAGGATGTGGCTATGTAATCTAGGCTGGCCTTGAACCATCTGCTGCCCTCCTGCCTCTTATGGGTGGGCATTACAAGGCCAAGCTCTCTAGCAAGTTGTTAAAATTTATGATAATTTTTTCTTTCCCTCTAGTTGTACAAACATTGCAGGTTTCTGAACAGTTAGAGAAGAATCTTATAAATGGAGTTTGTTTCCTGCTCTCTGCAAGTTTCCACTTGCACAGAGCACAGAGCATGGCCCCAGCAGGAGGCCTCCTGCTCAGGACCATGGTGGAAATACCCATGCTTGGAAGTGGTGCTCAAACTAAAATGTTGAAACAGGGACACAATTAGATCGCTGTCACTGATGGTTTTAAGCATTTCCTTCCCAGCAAAGGAGATTCTGCTGTTCATGAAAACTGATTTGTTATTGATTGAAAGAAAAGCAAACAACCCAACCAAACAATCTGCCTACGTGCAGACCCAGAGAGCAATAAAAGTGATGTGCTGTCTCTGGTGCTGGGAAGCATGAGACTGCTGGGGTCACAGGCGCACATGAGGGCATAGGCGGACACTTTTGGCCCATGTAGAGAGTGACACCACGCCCGAGGCCAGGGATCTTCAAGAAGGAAAGATCCTACCTATCAACACAGGCAGCAGACACCTGGATGACATCTTTATGAGTGGCACTTCTTGTGATGGAGAATAAAAGACCAATAACATGCTATCTCTTGGGAGTCTGAAATTGCCACCATATTGCACTGACAGGAGGGTGATACAGGGACAAACAATGAGTTAAGGGCTGACGAGTTCACATGGAGCCCACAGTAACTCCTATGCGCTTTGGTTGCTGTGGCTGTCACACAGAGAAATCTGGGGGAGCAGACAGTTGATTTATTTAACAGCTTCGTGATCCACTGAGTGCTCTGTTTTGGAGAAGAAAAAAAAAATTTCCCTGCTTGGGAAAAGCTATTCTGTGGAAAAGTACAAACATGATTTATTTTGAACTTTGACCTCTTAGTGCCTTAACTTGCATTTAAAGAAGTGTAGGGCCTCTAAGGAAGCCAAGAATAAAATATGTTCAGTTGGGGAAAAAAGATAAAAGAACTTATAAATTATTTTCTTTCAAATAATTAAACGCAAAGCACCAGTGTTTTCTGAGATTCATCCATAGCAATTTAACCTGACACTCATTTTTCTTTAAAAAAAACTACATTCATTCTTAGTATTTTGGCTTTCTGGGAAAGACTCAAGAAACAAAAGCCAAACATTATAATGAAATATAGCTACAAACACTGGTGCAAGTCCTGACATCAGTGTAACCTGCCTTGTTGGTACATGCCCATAATCCCAGTACTTGGGAAGCTGAGATAGGAGGCTCAAGGCAAGTTCAAGGCCAGCCTGAATGATATAGTGAGATCCTATCTCAAAAAGCAAGCAACAAACAAAAAGATATCAATATCCCTCAAAAAAATTTATGTGCCACAAGCAGTATTTTCCCATTAATAAATGAGCCTTGTGGGGCCGGCGAGATGGTTCAGTGGTCTAAAGCGCCTGCTTAGGAGGGCTCAGGCAACTGCGGGGACTGCAGTTCGATCCCCGGCACCACATGCTGCGCCAGTGCCACCACCAGGGCAGGCTGAGCCAGCCACAAAATGAATAAATAAAGAAACAAACAAAACACAACAAGCAAACAAATAAATAAATAAAATAAAAATTAAAAAAAAATACATTAATTGCAGTGTAACTGATAAAGTAGCAAACACTGGAAATACTCAAGCATTCAGTGAAATAAAATTAGCTAAATAAAAATGGCTGTAT
>PVKN010028712.1:0-13176 GCA_004027915.1 Capromys pilorides
GTGGTGATGATGATGGTGATGATGGTGATGGTGATGGTGATGGTGATGATGGTGATGGTGATGATGGTGATGGTGATGGTGATGATGGTGGTGATGGTGGTGATGGTGATGGTGGTGGTGGTGGTGATGATGATAATGATGATGGTGATGGTGATGATGATGATGATGGTGATGATGGTGGTGATGGTGATAATGGTGATGGTGATGATGATGGTGGTAGTGATGGTGATGATGGTGATGATGATGATGGTGATGATGATGGTGATGGTGATGATGATGGTGATGGTGATGATGGTGGTGGTGATGGTGGTGATGGTGATGATGATGGTGGTGGTGATGATGATGGTGATGATGATGATGCGATGGTGATGATGATGATCCTCAAAATCATTTGCACCCAGAGCCTAAGCTGCCAGCCCCTTCCTTACACTGGCCACAACATCCACTGCGGCCAGGCCCAGGTTCCAGACAGAGGCCCTGCTGCACAGCCTGGCTGCCCTGTGCTATGTCCCCAAGTGGCCATTCTGTCCCTAACACCCAGTCCTGGTGTTCTTCAGCAGTCTCGCTGCAGGAAGCTTCTTGGACCCTGTTGCCTCCCCAGGGCCGGTGGTGGACAGATGGCTCCCCACTCCAAAGCCCCCAGCCTGTGGGCCAGGCTGGCTCAAGGCACTTCAGGGGCCTGGACAGGTGGTGAGCATGGCCAGCTTGAAGCTGTGTGTCAGTGTGACTGGGAGCTTGTGTACCTGGATGTGTGCAGTGCCTGACTGTGCTCCTGCCGTCATTCTCTGTGGGCATGTGTCCATGTGAACGATGTATGTTCATTTGTACTCTGGCTGTATCTGTGTGCCTCTAGATGAGAATGTGTGTCTACATGTGTATGCATGTGTGTGTGAATGTGTCTCTGTGTATGTCTCTGTGTGAGGTGTGTGTGTGGCTACATCTATGAATGTGACTGTGTGCATCCGTGTGTGTCCAGGAGTGGCCAGGCGTCCCAGCTCCAACCTTGACCCACCTTGTCAGCTGGGCACTTCCTCCTGGCCCACTTCCTGGCTTCACTGGCCGGTCAGCACCAAGCCAAGGCATACACGTGGATCTTGCTGTCCATGTCACCATCAGCTGCCTAGGCCTGCTGTGCCGGACACTGGACGTGAGGAGTGCCAGGGACAGGAGCATCACAGCCCAGCCTTCAGGAGCCGCAGAACAGAGCCAGCAGCTGGCTGTAGGGCCGCCCACGTTCAGGGAAGGGTTCTCATAGGGCACTCAGCAGCTGTCTACCTCCACCCAGGAGGTCAGAGCAGGCCCCTACCACGGTGACAGTCTCATCCCCAGACCTCGCCAACTGTCCCCTGGGGACAACGTTGCTCCTGTTAACAGCTCTGAGGAAGTGCTGGCTCCTGGCAGCCGTGGAGCTCTGGGTACCCTGCACCATTCTGGTAGTGCAGGTTTGCTGTAAGGAAAAACACACTGTGGGCTGCTGGTCCTTTGTTTTTTGGGGGATTTTGCTTGCTGGGGATTGAAACTGGGACCTTCACACTGAGCTGCATCCCTGACCTACTTTTTTTTTTATTTTGAGATCAGATCTTGATAAGTGATAGGTTACTAAGTTGTCCAGGCTGGTCTAAACCTGTGACCCTCCTGCCTCAGCCTCCCAGAGCAGATAACAGGCATGTGCCAACTCGCCTGAGTATTGTCTTAACTGTAGGACTCTCCGAACAGTACCCTTGCCCCTGGGCTGCTTTCCCTAAGATGCCTACACTGGACAGAAGCAGCTGGCACTGCTGTGGCCTCCAGCATCCAGGTGCCAGCTCTTGGTACAGCCACCAAGTATGCACACGTCAAACTCCTGCTTCCTTACCCAGCCCGGGAGCCTGGGAGCCCGGGAGCCCTAGGACCGACCTGTGGCCTTGTAGTTTGTAGAGGGGCCTGCTGTGCATGAGTACCTGCCTCTGCTCGCCAGTCCCTCCAGGTGCCCACACACTCACTCCACTCAGGAACACACACACACACACACACATATACACACTTGTACACTGCCCTCGCTTGAGCAGAGGCCCACTCTCAGTCACATGAGCTGCCTGCACCCATCCTTGTGGTTGCTTGGCTCTTCCTGGGCCGCATCTGCCTCTTTGGGGACACCTACCCCCAATATCGTGATCTCCTACCCTCCCTTGAGGCCCATGTGAGGGGCTCAGGTGAGGGGCTCACAAAGGCCCACTACATGAGCAATGCACTAAGCGTGAGTGGCCCCCCAGCCACTGCCCTGCTGCACATCTGAACCTCTCATCCTGCTCAGGTAAAACACATCTGCCATCACCTGGAGAGCTCCAGGGTGGCAGACTCTGTCTAGGGGGCCCAAGAGCAATGGTGGCTCTGGATGGCACCCGAGGGCTCAGTGTGTGCTTGTCACAAGTGCCTAGAGTGAATAGGAACAGGCAGCAGGGCTACGCCTATGATCCTGCTGGGCATTGTTCTAGCAGGATCACACTTGTCCTGAGAGGTGACCCTGCTGCTGTTCTGGCTCAAGTAGTTTGCCCAAGGTTACCTGGTAAGAACTCAATAGGTGGATGGGTGGGTGGGTGGATGGACAGGTAGGTGGGTAGGTGGGTGGGTGGGTGGATGGATGGATGGATGCATGGACAGATGGGTGCATGAGTGGTGGGTGAGTGGGTGGATGAATGGCAGACGGGTGAAATAGTCAGGAGAAACTTGGGCCTGGAGTTGGAGTTACTTATGGGAAAAGGGCAAGCAGCAGTGGAAGCAGTATGAGATAAGGGCAGGGAAGCCAGCCATGTTCCAGAAGTTGGTGGTGATGGAAGAAACCGTGGGTCTCTAGGGGAGAAGAGAGCCCTTGGCTCCAGGGACCCAGTGAGGATTCCCAGCAGAAAGTGAGGCCCTGCACCTAGGAGCAGGGAAGCCAGGGGAAGGACATGGGATGCTACTCCATGGCTGAAGGAAGCAATAACCACAGCATAGCCCAGGCCAGCAAGGCTGCAGTAGCTTGGCCCTGGCTGGGCTCCAGCTCTGGAGTCGTGCAAGAGGTGCAAGGATCGTGCTGCAGCAGCAGGGGGTGCATCAGTTACTGCAGGCCAGGCAGGAGCCAGCTGAGGCCTTCCCAGGGCTGCCAGGAGGGTTAAGATTCAGTACACAGCCAGGGCGTCCAACCACAAGTCTGCATCCCGCCTCACTCGTGGCCAAGCCACAGCAGGCCCATTTCCCCACAGGCTCAAAGACACCTGGTTCAGGGCATCTGCTTCCTTCCCAGCCCCCCAGAGCCCTGAGAGGGTGGCGGGACAGGCTCTGCTCTCCCTTGTGCAGGACAGGGCAGAGTCTGAGGAAGCTGTGGGCCTGCAGGGGTCAAGGCAGCAGCACCAGGTCCCCCTGCTGCCCCCAGGGGCTGCTGTCACCCCTAGACTGCATGGCTAGTGGATTGGCAGCCTGGGACAGTCACCACTACTGGGCTTCAGGACCAGAACTGGGGGGTGGGGTGGGGGACAGTGGCTCTTACGGATGCAGGGATGTGTGGACTTTACCGCCAGAAAGAAAGTGCCACTGGTGTATCCCATGGGCATTGCGTCATTCAGTTGCCGATTCACTGAATGGGAAGAAGGCGCTGTAGCTGGTGATGCCCTGACCAACCGCGTCTTCTCTCCCTCGTCCCTTCAGAAAGGGAGACTAAACTGTGACCCCACGTTCGAACTGGAAGAGATGATTCTGGAATCCAAGCCCCTACACAAAAAGAAGAAGAGGTTGGCAAAGCATAGGTCCAAAGACAGCACGAAGGACACCTGCTCCCTGGTGAGTTCCTCCCAGGGACAGCGGGCAGGAGGGTGGGGAGCAAAGCACAGGCCCAGCCTCCTCTTCAACAAAGGGGCCTTCACTTCACTCTTTCTACAGAGCCATCCCTCTGCCAAGGCTGGGGGATCGGTTCCTGAGACGCCCGTTAGGAAGGTTTTGTACTGCGGAGGCCCAGGTCTGGGTTGGGATTTGCCTAAACCCTAGCACTTCTACCTTAGGGACCTCTGACTTAGTGCCCCTGGCTAACAGCCAAGGATCACAGATTGGTAGTGTCAAATAACCAGCATTTGTCCCCTTCCCCCACCCCCGGGCCAAGGTTGGAAGTCCCCAGTGAAGACACCAGCCAGGCCCTGTGTTCTCCAGAGGTGGTGGGGCAAACCCTCCTGAGCTCCCCCAGTTTCTGTGATGGCTGAAGACTCCTGGTGTCCCTCACGGGCAGTAGCATCCCACCCTCTGCCTCCATGTGTCCCCATCCCCATCTGGCCTGTCTCTGTGTCTTCACATGATCTTCATACCAGGATGCCAGTCACTGGCTCTATGTCACCGGCCACCCACAATAGCCCTGACGACCCCTGCAAAGATCCATTTCACCTAAGGTCACATGCACAGCCCCCCCCCCCCCCAGCTTAGCACTGGCACACGTTCTGGGAGACACCGCTCTGGGAGACACCGCTCTGACCACAACAGCGCCCTCCGCTACAAAAACTAAACATCTTCTCTTCTGGCTGCATTGGTAGGAGGATGAGCATAATCTTCCGTGCTGAGAGTTCCCTTTGTCCTTATTTCAAAAGCAGCTAAAACATCTCCGCAGCCCCTAAAGGCCTCATGGACCCAGGGCCCTGCCAGTGCGTCCACAGAGGAGTCTGCTGCCTGCCCCTACCTTTCAGGGCCCATGGGGCACCTGTCAGAGTGAATCTGTGGTCCTAAGGTGAACAGGGCCTCACAGGATGATCTTGAATTTCTTCTCTGGTTGCTGACGTGGCCCGATGAACAGCCAGATGTCAGGAGACCCAGCCAGGCCTGCTGCCCACCTTCCAGCCTAACGTGGCTTTGCCCTGGCTTAGAAAAACACCAGCCTGCCACCAGCCTTCTTCCTGGGCTGCAGCTATCCCTGTGGCAGCACCTGTCCAGGCCGCTGAACCCAGAGCAATGACTAGGTCAGTCCTGGCCCTTTGGCCTCATGTCCCTGGACAACACCGTCACTTTGTCACGTCTATGTTCTCTGGCAGAATGGGCACCTGCAGCAGTGTCTGGAGACAGTGCGGAAGGAATTCATCATCTTCAACAGAGAGAAGTAAGTCCTTCCCGTCGTGTCCACCACGAGGCATGTCCTCAGCAGAATTCAGGCTCCTGTTGGAGGCTGCCAAGGTCGGGAGGGAAAGAGGCAGAGTGAGACACAGGGCCTCAGGGGAGGGAACCACTGAGTTCATAACGAGATGGAGCTGGGGTCCAGTCTTGCCTCTGCTGTGTGGCCTGGCCCCACCAGCCTCCGCCTTTGGGATTCTCAGTTGTTCAGTGACAATGAAGATGGCCAAGCACAGGGACATGGCCAGGTGCCCTCGTGGGAAGGCACTAGACCACCTCGCTCTGCCCTGCCAGAGGGTCTGGGGCGGGGTCCCTAGCCTTGCTGTGCTTCCTGGCTGGTGCCCACATAGACATGGGTCTCGTACACACAGGGGCTGTGAAAACTCATCAAGTCACGGACGGAGGGCTGGAGGGGCAGGAACACTGCGGGTGAACCCTAAGGCCCCGTTGCATACTGGGGTAGAGGGGCTGCCACGTGTGGTTACCTCTATACCCTCAGCTCACAGGAAACAGGACAACACAGCACCTGGAAGTGCCTCTGCAACAGCCCACCCTGGCTGCCAGTTCACCCTCACAACTGCTGGCCAGCAAAGGAGGGGACAGCTCAGGCTTGACCCCAGCGGGTGCTGGCATGTGGGAGTCCGAGACCCGTGGCTGATGTACCAGAGTGGAGTGTGGCTGTGATGACCCAACCTGACCTGCCCTAGAGTCAGGCTATGGACCTGCAGCTGGCTCAGAGCTGGTCCTGCATGGTGGGAGGGTGGGCAGGGCCAGGGGGCCCAGGGCCATTGCCCGTGCTCTCCAATTGTTGCTCCTGAGCAGAGATAGGCAGTCCAGGCAGCGAGTCACGCAGCTGGCTCCCAGGGGATGGCATAGAGGTCCTGGGCCCAGCTGGCCATGGGCCAGGCACCTGAGGTATTAGGACAGCACAAGGAGAGGGGAGACCGTGTGGTAGACCCATGGACTCACCGGGGCAAGGAAGCTCCGATTCTCCTGCCCTGAGCTTGCAGGGAGCAAACACTGGTGGGAGAGGGACAGGCAGGACAGAGGGGACCTTGGGAGGCGGTGGAGCTGCAGCTCTGCTGGCCAGAGGGTGCCAGGTCAGCCAGATGCACGCCCCAGGCCCCATCTGCCAGAGGACCACAATTCCTCCATCCACTGCTCAGGCCACAGAAGGGAAGCGCTTCGTGGGACATGGGGCAGTGGGGCTGCTGTCATGGGCAGTGCTGACTCCCCACCATCCACCGCCATTCAGCCGGCTTTGAGAAACCCAAGCCTGGGAAGCTCCCCTCAGAGACCTCCAGGTCTGCCCAGGTGGGCTTGGGTGGCCAGCGGAGATGCCCAGCTGGCCCGTGGAGGTCTGTGTAGGCTGGGGGTTGGGGGACCCCCGAGCACATGGTGGCGGCAGCTCCTGTTTGCTATGTGCCAGAATCGGCTTCGGATCGGCTTCTCCAGAATCCAAGCCATTTCCTTTTCAAAGGAAATGAGAACAATGAGAGCAAACTATCTCTCCTGAGTCATTTAGCACTGCATGGAGTGGAAACCCAGCTTTATCATAGCTTCAGCCAGCCCCATGTTCCCCTCTTGGGTGGAGATACAGAGAATCCCACAGCTGTGCCAGGGACCCTGTGAGATGTGAGGCTGGCACAGCGAGCAGAACTTGGCAAGATGAGGACGTCGTCTTCCTGGCTGTGTAGTGGTCAGAAGAAGGGTATTCGCAAGTGCACAAGGCAGAAACGGGCATGGCTGTGGGGGCACCATCACGTGGGGCTCCCTCTCCTCCCTCACAGCCCCACTGCTCACTTGAGCACTGCGTGGTGGCCCTGAAGGCTGAGGCCACATGTCAGAGTAGGTGCATTCTCCTGTTTACCATGTAAAGGGGCACCGGTGGGGGGCATGGCCTTGGCCCCCCAGGAGGCCCTCCACCCTCCACGGCAGACCTCACCCTGCAACACTGCTAGGGAAGAGAGATGCCTTCCCTAAGAGAGATGCATTCCCTCCATCTCAGCCCCCTGAAAGTTTCCCAGCTGTAAAAACGGCTATGAGATGTCCCAAAAGCAAGAGTTCAGACTTTAAGCCAAGAAGGGGAACTTTCTCTCCCCCTTAGCTTCCTGCAGTCCCATGTTACACGAACTGGCTCCGCTGGCGCTCAAGTAGCTGGAAAGTTAGATCAGTGCCTTCCTCCATGGTCTGCACGGTGAGGGCACAGAGCAGGCTGTGGCCTATGCTCAGCTCCTCTGAGGCTCCACAGGCCTCGGCTCTTGGTCACTTTCCACTCACTGGGGCGACAGAGCCTGTACCTGTAACTTAGAGGCAGAGAGGCATGTGTCCGCCCGTGGTCTCCCTGGGCTCAGCTTGCATGTGGGTAGCTCCAAGGATGTGAATCTGGCTAAAGACCGCCAGCAGCACGCATTGCACAGGCTGACCGGTGGGATGCCTTGGCATTTGCTCCAGGTTAGTCCATTCACTGCCTTCAATCTCAGTTTCCCACAAAATTTCAGGACACAGGGCAAATGCAGACAAATCTTCTGCCAGGACTCAGCACACTGGGCCTTCAGGGCCAAGGAGTCCTTGTTGGCAGCTGCAGCCTCCTGAGCTTGGCCCTTCTTGTCTGCATTTCTGTCCACATTCTGATCTCCTGAGAACCAACAGTACCATCATGCTTAGCCCTGGCACCCTGGGGCTCTTTAGGCTGCATCTCCAAGCCTTTCCCAACTCCAACCATGAGCCACTTCCCACAGGCTCTGGGCCACGTGATCTGAATCACGGTCAGATGTGACCACAGCCATGGCCCCACATCTCCAGCACCACTGACACCCACAATCTAAAAGAGGGAGGATTTATTTGGCTCAAAGTCTGTAGAGGTTTCTGTCTGCGGAGCACTGGCTCCAAGGCAGGGCAGCATGGCAGAGGGTGGGAGAGGAAAGTAGGCTCGAGCCCTGGCCCCAGGAAAGAGAGAGAAAAGAGTGGAGCTGGGGAAAAAGACCACCCCAGGCCACACCCACGCGACATCACTCTGCTGAGCCCCGCCTCCTCGCAGCACATTCAGCTGTGGTCCATGGATGAACCTCCTGCAGCCCTGATTCAGTCACCTGCCAAACACCTGAGGCTTTGGAGGCCCCTTCTAGAAAGAAGCCATAACACATGTGACCTCAGCAGCAGATCCTGGAGCAGTACAGCCGCAGACGACAGCAGCAGCCCTCGGCAGCTGGGATAGAGGCCTGGAACAGATTCTTCCTCTGAGAGACCGGCTCTGCCAGCCCCTCAGTTCTGCCTCCTGAGCTCCAGAACTGTGAGCCAATCAATTGGCGGGATGGTCAGCGCCCCCGTGGGTGGTATCTGTCATTGCCCTTCTCGCCCACCATCCCAAAGTTTGAACTGTGCCTTCTAAACCGGAAACAAACAGAACAAGCGGGGCCTAGGTCTAAAGTCATTCTGCTGCCCGGCACTTTGTGGACTGCTGCAGTAACCACTGTGTATCCTCTCCTTGGTTCTGGGCCAAGTCACAAGGGCCCAGTGGAAAGCTGCCAACCATCCAGGTCCAAGGGCCTTACCAGGGAGCGTCCATATGCAAGTCCCAGCCTCGCTAGCCGCAGGGTGCTCCCTGGGCCATCTCTCTCCCCTTCCCAACTCAGGGTCTCCTGCATGGACCAAGATGTTCTCCTGTCCTACCTCAGAGCAAGTTCTCTGGCAAAGATGGGCCGGATAATGTTCCCTGCCGGGTAGCAGCCTTCCATTGCACCAAGCAGCAAGAGCCAAAGGGGCTCAGGCAGGACATCGGCCATCGCAGCCCCAGTAGAATTCCACTGTTGATGTGCCATAGATACGTCCTAACCATCAACTGAGCCCTGGGACACAGAAGGGCCTAGCAGGGTGGGGACCGCAGGCTGCACATAGCCTACAGGGATCAGTGACCACACATTTCTGGGGGTGCTGGGGTGCACACAGCAGCCCACTACAGGAGCATGAAGACGTGGTGAGTCCGAACTCCCTGACCTTGGTTTCTAAATGGAGAACAAAATTAAACCAGCACCACCTAATTTTCCACCAGCGCAACTTTTGTTGGCCAATGGCTGCAGCTGGCAAAAGGCCACTGAGCCAGGTGCGTGTCTTGTCAGGGACAGGTCGGTGCTGAGGGCCCCACAGCAGAGGGTTCCCCCCCATCGGGCAAATGCACGTCTGGGCTTGTCCCCTCACCTTCACTCAAGGATCTGAGAAGGGGTGACTTCTCTGTACCATTTCATAAACATTCACAGGATAGGAAGATCCTGAGGACAAAGGAAGCTTCGAGAGTTGAATTTTCTACCTTTATCATTATATTTGCCTTTGGAACCCTTGAAAGCATCTTAAAAACATTACATTCAGTGCCAGCCAGATAGCTCAGTGGATTAGAGTGCCTGCTTAGGTAGGCTCAAGGACCAGGGTTTGATTCTCGGCATGCTCTGCCAACCCCACTCCCAGGAATGGCAATTGAGACTGAGCATGGTGGCACACACCTGTCATCCCAGTGCTTGGGAGGCTGAAAACAGGAAGATCACTATGAGTCTGACCTGTGTGGTGAGACCCTGTAGGACCTGTACTAAACATATTTTAAAAATATATTACATTCCATACATATCATAGAAGTATGACTACTAATCAACTTTAACATGTGACTTCATGGTTTTAGATTTTGTTCTTTGGATAGGGTTTGTCATCAGCTCTTGGCTCTAGGTGTATTCTGTGCTCTGTAGGGCATTTAGCAGGTCTCTTGGCTTCTATGCACTAGAAACTGTTGTCACATCTGCTTGATATGACATGCAAAAACATCTCCAGACATTTCCAGGTGTTCTTGGCAGGGAAACATCATCCAACCACTGTTTCCATCTTTGAAAACCACATATTTGGGGGTTTTTTGGTTTTGTTTTGTTTTTCGTCTTTTTGAGACAGGGTCTCCCTATGCAGTTCAGGCTGGCCTTGAGCTCACTTTTGTAGCCCAGGCTGATCTTGAACTCTCACTGATCCCCCTGCCTCAGTCTTCCAAGTGGAAAACCACATATTTGGAAGGTCCATCTTTTTCATTCCAAAGGTCTTGCAGTTCCTCATTGCAATAGGAAAGACCTGAACTGGTATCTCCCACTCCTTATGTTCCAGGCTCTTTCTGCTATGTGCAGGTGTCTAGCAGGTGTCTGGCAGGTGTCACTCAGCATCACCAGAGTCAAGTAGGCTGGTGCCAGGGGCTGCGGCCTCTGGGCAGGCATCTCTGCCCACTGAGGATGTCTGTGAGGTGTCTGCCCACTGTGTCTGAGGAGCAGCAGCTTTTGTGGCACAGCCAGCCACCAGTATTCCTCGTCTTGGGCCCCTGCCATGTGCCCTGCAGCTGAGCGTCCATCCTGTGAGCTGTTCATCTGGATTCCCTTCTGCAGGTGGGGAAGCTCGGGCACAGAGTGGCAGCTCTGCTGTAGCCAAGACTTAGCATAGCCGAGGCTCCACGAAGACAATCTGGCTCCCAAGCCCAAGCCCCGAGTCACAGTTTAGGATGACGTCTCGCTGTGCAGGTCACATGAGAGGCCAGGATCCACCTTGGTCCTTACAGACACCGGCTGGTGGTAAACCCAGGCATCTCGTGTTCAAGCGACAGTTAGCATGGGCACAAGCCGGCCTCCCGATCACACAGCAGTGGTGAAGCCCAGCCAGGCTTTGGCCCAGGCTCGGGCCCAGTGAGATGAACAGTCACAGGGAATTTCAAGTTTTCTGCCTCCCTGGCCCAGGTCACCTCCCTGAAGAACCTGGCAGGACCTGGTACAATGATATGGGTGGCCTGGGGCCCCAGGGATCTGGAGCCAACCAAGTCTGAGGCGTGGGATTCACTGTGGGCTCGTGAACTGGATGGGTCAGGGTCTGCTCCTGCCGCTCACTATGCTAAGACCTTGGCAAGGTCCTCAGCCGCTCCGGACCTCACCTTCCTCACCCGATGAGCCAGATATCCAGGGCTTTTTGACTGGATAAAAATCTGTGCTGTTTGCAAAATGCTTTCACCTGTTTTAGCTCTTTGACAAGCCCACTGGTATTTTACACATTAACCTGTACAACAGGAAACACTCTTCCCCCAGGCTCTATTCCCAGGAAGTAGCAAACTGAAAACGTAGGCTTTTGAAATCAAAGCCAGAGCATGTAGGCTCCCTCCAGTCATCAGAATTAAAGTGCAGTGGCCCAAACCTCGACTGCTGTGGAGAGGGTGACTAGAAGGCCACCTTCCTTGTGCGGCCGCTGTCTCATTCTGTTCTCATCATAGCTCTGCCAGCAGGTGTTTTATGCCCATTTCTCAGCCATCAAAACTGATGAAAACATAATTCAATTCAAAGGCTGCCTCTGCCTCTGCCTCAGCCCAGTCTGGCGCCCAGGTGGCCTCCAGTGAGTGAGGAAAGGGCAAGGCAGGATGATGAGCTTGAAGGCCAGGGTTCCTGGAACCCTAGCAACAAAAGCAGGCTGCAGGCCTTTCTGGGCACAGGAAAAGGGGCAGACAGAATCAGCTCAGTGACCTGAAACAGCAGGGGCATTGCAGGCCCCCAGGAAGTTAGCCCCAAAGGCAGCGTAGACCACAGACTTAATAGTTCCATGAACGCTCAAAATCAAGAAATTACTCCAGAATCTAAGCCTCATGCCAGTTTCACCCAGGTCTTCATCAAAGGAAATTGCAGCCCACTGTAGAGGGGTAGCTGATGCCGCTGAACAGACGTGAGAATGGGGAAGATGAAAAGGACCTGAAAATGCTCGCAATCATCTCCCAGAGTTCTCGCAAAGCCATTCTGGGCCACGCGCTGCGCTTGATGCTCTGTACTCATTGCCATTTGTGTCACGATTAATCTTCAGCACCACCTTGAAGGGAAAGTGTGTGTTGACATGCAGAGAGTGAAGTCTTCTCTGAGGAGGGGTGTGGGGCCAGGATTCTGTGCAGCTGCAGGGTTTGCAAGCCCGGATTTTTCTCATTATATAGCACCACTCTGGTGCTCATGTTTAATTATCTTACAAGTATAGAACCTTTAATTAAGATATCCAAGTGAAGGAAAGAGGTGTGATGCTGCTAGCAATGAATTAAAATATGAAGATAAACAATCAGATTCTGAAATACAGGCTTATGGGTGGTGGGAACCCCACATCTCTCTTATGAGTCCTTAACACTGATTTCTACTGATTAGCCCTGCTGTTATTCTGTACCCAAGCTTCTTACAAAAAGCTGTGTCTGTCTGCCTGAGAATTCACTGTTATACGCTGAACTGTGTTCCCCAGAAGATGTGTGGAAGCCCTAACCTTTGGTATCTATGAATTCAAGTTTATTTGGAAATAGAATCTCTGCAGGACTAATCAGGTTGCGATGAGGTTAGAGTGGGTTAGGGTGGGTCCCAGATGCAGGCACACCCCAGAGAGGAGCCCCAGTGAAGACAGTGCAAGAATAGAGGCAACCTAAGGGCCACCATAGATAGTGGGCCACCCCCAGGAGGTGACAGAGGAAGAGGGCTTTTGCCCAGAGCCCTCAGACACTATCTGACTTTGTGAACACCTTGACCTCAGACTTCTGGTTCCAGGGCTGTTAGAGTATTTCTGTGACAGCTGACTGTGGCATCAGGAGGTGGTGCCCAGCAGGAGACAGCGGGTCCCTGGGAGCTGGAGGGCACCTCTCACTCCTGCCCTTCCTCTGTGCCCTGTGCCCTGGCTGCCATGGGTCAAGCAGCTTTGCCCTCTGCATCGGCCTCCTGTCACGATGCTTCTGTCCTAACACCAGCTGGCCATGGGCTGAGCCTTCTGAAGCCATGCACTACAACTGCTCCCACTTTGTCATTGGTATCTGGCAATTGTTTTAAGCCACTTAGTTTGTGGACATTTGTTAAGGAGTCCCAGGAAACTAGGACAACTTGACTTTCATGCCACTGGGATAGGCAGTGCTACTGCCATTAAACTCTTGATTTCTCCCAAATTTCAACCCAATCTTTGAACACACCTATTAGTATCAAAAATTATTTTATAATCATGCAAAGTAAAATCACAATAATAGAAGGGATGGACACAAGTTAGGAAGCTTATATGCACGCTCAGGTT
>PVKN010028713.1:0-13176 GCA_004027915.1 Capromys pilorides
TTCCTATTGTTTTTGGATGTGGTAACTCAAGCCCCAAATGCCCATCTCAGTATATGAGTATTCTGGCTAGATTTTATTTTTTCAGTGTAACTTTTTTTCAATGTCTTTCTAAGGTAAGTATTAAAGTATGAAGAGGAAAATTCCCTTCTAATACTCATTTTCCAGTAATAGGAATATTCTTCCAAAATTTGAGTTATTCTTTTTCTCTAGGTAAATTACAAAAGGAAGGTGGTTTATCACGAGCCTCTGATGAAAGCCTCAGTAAAGTCCAAGAGGTGGAGTCGCCAGTCTTCACAGAGCTACCAGGCACAAAGACCAGCGACGACAGCACTGTCCCTCTCACTAGGCCATCTGGGGAGATATCAGGGGCTTCAGAGGGCCCCTCTACGGGAAGCCACCCCCGGGCTACCTACGGTAGGCTCCCTTGAACAGCGTGGTTCATGTGTGGCAGGGGACCTTTCTTAGAAGAGGAACTGTCTTAGTCCTCAATTTAATGTTGTATGTCTTTATGGCACTGGAGGTTGAGCCAAAACCTCTTGCATCCCAGGTCCATGCTCTACTGCCCAAAAACTTAGACACGGTTAAGGCCTTAGGAAGCCATGCCACTGTCACAAAGCAGGTTCCCTCTTGTCCTGTGGCCTGCAGTGCTGGCATTGTCCCTCATTCTCTAAGAGTCATGGAGTTGCTGAAGACGGTTCACTCAATTCCGAGGCTGCCTTCCTCAAGGAAGATGTGAGGAGAAAGCTAAAGCTAGAAGGCAGGAGTAGCTCCCACCACTGAATCAAAAGCACCGAATCAGAAACCATGCAGACCTTCCCTGGCTGTCCTTAGCTTCCTGCCACTGGGGGCTATGAGGAGTGGGCCCTAGCCCCTGCTACCTGTGAGCACAGACTCAGACTCTACCCTCAGTAGGCAAACTGGTGTTTGGTATTTTCCTTTGGTGCCAGGGGCCAAACCCAGACCAAGCATGATCAGCATGCACTTTATCACCAAACCACATTGGGCCCTACAGACAAGCCAATCAGTTCTGCCTCTGATCTGAAGACTCCCTTGACAATACCTAATGACCTGTTAAGAAACACCATCTATGATCTCATAGATGAGATCATCTATGTGGGGTTTTGCCTCATGTGCCAAGTTTTGCTAAAATAAATTCCTTATGGCATCTCTCTTTATTGACACCTAGAAACAGGGAAGAATGTGGTCCTTTCTGGAAGCTATTTTCCAGCAGTATTTCAATAGCATATTTGCACTGCCATGTTATTATTTCTAACCTCTGGTTGTTTGTAAGCATTGGTTGGTTGGTTGGTTGCTTGGTTGCTTGGTTGGTTGGTTTTAACTTCTTGCCATGTCCTTGCTGCACAAAATATATAAGGAAACGAATCTCAATCACCCATAATCCAATCTGTGGGGCTCAGAGCCATGAAATGTTAGGGAAATTTCCCTCAGACATGGTTTCTATCAGGAAGTGCGATATTTCCCTCAGGCATGATTTCTATCAGAAAGTTGGATAGTCATAGGCTTTGTTAACTCCTTTTCAGGACGGGCACTTTCTATGACCCACAGCTCTGTAAAGTCACCAGTCTCCAATGGCACCTTCGGTTTTGATGGCCACACAAGAAGCGATGGCCACGTGTACCACACTGTACACAAGGACTCGGGGCTCTACAAAGACTTGCTGCACAAAATCCACATAGACAGGGGCCCTGAAGAGAAGCTAGCACAGGAGAACAACTACAAGCTGCTGCGGAGGAACAACAGTTATACCTGCTACACTGCGGCCATTTGTGGCCTGCCTGTCCACCCCCCCCTCAAGGCCACTGACGTGTCCTCAGCCCCCGAGGACAGTGAGAAGCTGGTGGGGGATACTGTGTCCTATTCTAAGAAAAGACTTCGCTATGACAGCTACTCCAGTTACTGTAATGCAGTAGCAGAAGCAGAGATCGAGGCAGAAGAAGGTGACGTGGAAATGAAGCTGGCATCTGAGCTCGCAGAGCCAGGCCATCCTCAAGAGGACCCTGTGGAAGAAGAAAAGGAAGAGAAGGACGCAGCTGAGGTCCACCTCCTGTTCCATTTTCTGCAGGTCCTCACTGCCTGTTTTGGGTCCTTTGCTCATGGTGGCAATGATGTGAGGTAAGGAAATTCACAGATTCAACAAGCGTGAACAAGGGGCCAGTGGGTGCCAGCGTAGAGCAGCACATGAGGCAGAGGGCACAGTGATAGCATGCGCTGCATGCCAGGCAACAAGAAAGGCTACAGAGGGAATCAAGAGGCAGGCCAAGGCAGGGTGTGCTGAGTGGGTCAGGAGTGCCTGAGAGCACTGGGAAGAGGCTATGGACTAGAGGCCAGAGGCAGAGTAGGTCTGGGTGCTCTGGGAAGAGCAAGACAGTGAATGCAGCCAGGTGGACTCAGGAAGGACCTTTTCATCTGCTGGCTGATGCTGACACCCACAATCCACTGCTCCAGAGACCGAGACAGGAAGAGCACTGAGTGCAGGAGTTGGGGCCACCTTGAGCAACACAGCATAGAGAGACAGAGAGAGAGAGTTTTATACCATGAAAGGGTCAAAGACTTACTGATGCATGCTCAGCATGCTTACTCTGGCTTTCTTTGGACTCTGGGAGACCTATTAGGAGCCTGCTGACATTGTCTGACAAGAGATGATGGCACGGGGTCTGGAGAGGAGCCAGGGCACTAGATCCCCAGGATTTGTGTCAGGTTGGCTTAGCAAGTATAAGAAAGCAAAGAAACAGGTTGGGTTCACTGTTCTGCTGCCCAAGAAAGCACATTGCTGATAGGTGGGATGGCCAGGGTTCATGTTCAGAGCCCTGTAATGTCCAGGGGACATGGCCACTGTCAGGCCCTGTGTTCAGAGGGAGGCCAGGCTGGGTGCGGGTAAGGCCTATGGGGGTGATGCAGGCAGGAGACCCTGGAATGGAAGGCAGCGAGGTGAGAGGTGGAGCCCAGACCAGGTCCTGGGCTCTGGGCCCTGAGGATTGAGGAAATGGCAGAGAATATTGAGGTATTTGCAGCAGCTGATTTTGTGCACACTGACCTGGAAGCTGATGTTGGTACTGCTCTAAGTCTTTACTCATTTACAACTTTTGACTTGTTAATAAAAGGTACTTTCAAACTTGCAAACAAAATATTACACTTCCAGCCATTTTAGTCAGCAGATATTTACTGAGCACCTACTACTGTAAGGGAGTTCCTTTAGAAATGGCTCGCCAGGTAAACATTCCAGGTCCTTCTTGCCTCGAACAAGAATTGGACATGGTGAGTCCAAAACAGTGCCAAAAGTTGATCTGAAAAGTGAGGGGTGATGGGGTCAGGAGAAACCAGCTCTGCAGAGCAAACCTGGGCCGAGCAACAGAAAAATAACAAAAATAAAAGTGCTCTAGAAGACCCAGAGTGGGCTGTTGTGAAGAGTCACAAGAGCAGGCTCCTCCTGGCATCTGTGTCCTCTGTTCCAGCCACAGCTCATAGAGTCTGTGAGTGGCCCTGGGATCTTGTGCTTGAAAGGTCCCTCTCACTGCCAGGCAGCTTTGTCACATGCTGCCCATTTCACTGCTGTGTGTGTGTGAGACTCTGGAACCCGAAAGATCAGCACAAAAGTGAGGGGCTTAGCTGCCCCAATCCCGGGCAGCCGTGGTGGCAATGGTCCAACTGCTTAGGTAGGACATACAGGGCTCTGGTGCCACTGGCAGGGTCACCAGTCCAGCAGAAGTCCCAGCTTCCAGACTGGACCCCAGGTGGCACAAAACAAGTTACCACGTGCTTTCCTTCAGTGGCCTGAGGCCTCCTGTCCTCCCCTCTGCAGGTGGGTGTTCAGGCTGTGTGATCAGCACCCAGCCACAGCCTCAGTGCAGCATGGCAGTTTGTCTGCCTGAGCAGAGGCACAGGGACTGCCTGCCTTGGCCTCTCCTATCCATCTCTGAGCAGACAGGGCAGACTTGCCCTTTGCATCTTCTCTTCTTAGATCTGGCTGAGCAACCTTCAGGGCATCCACCTTCCTGGTCTCGAAGGGGGTAAGACTAGTGGCAGGCACAGGCATTCTCACAAGGACACTCCTCGATGCCTGCATCCAGGACTCTCTCAGTGATTGTTGTCGTCTCCACCGTCAGGCTGATGTTTCTTCCCAGCTGGCCATGTGCTGCTCTTGCCCTGTTTGCATCCCAGGCCTGGCATCTGTGTAGCTTTCCATGCACAGTTTCCCTTCTGCTCTTTGGCATGGAGGCTATGCTGTCAGACATGTCTGGGCATCTGCCCCACACGCTTATGGAGATTTCTGGGGTTTCCTATTTGGAGTGCTGTCTTCTGCCCTATCTTCTGTCTTCTTACTACACATTTGTCTGCCTCCTACATCATCCCCCTTCCTCTCCTTTGTCTTAAGAATTCTTTGGTAGAGGTCAGCTGGTCTTGGATGATCAGGGTTGATTTGTGGCTGGGAAGACCAGAAAGATATGTGCAGAAAAGTCACAGACCACCCCAAAGTAGTACTTCAGGCTCAGAAGTCCAGGCAGTGGCTGCTCCAGAGTATCAGAGCCTGGAATAACTGCTTGCAGCTTGGGGACTGGTTTTCATCTGAGGAAAGAAAAGGTCTAGAAAATAGTCTGACAGTGAAGTGGGTCAATGAAACATTGTCAGATTTGTAGCAGCCCTCCTAACTAAGTCCTTTGTGACTTGTTTCGATCCTCTGAGAGGCAGCCCTTTGAGCTCCATAAGCGTGACCTTCAGGATGGGGGAGCTCAGAAGTGAGGCTACCTGCTAGGGGTCACAGCAGAAGACAGTGAGACCCTGGACCTTATGCTGCCTGCAGAGCTGGGCTGGAGAAGACAGCTAAGAGGACCTGCCCAGCACCCCTGTGTCACTCCACATAGCCACTAAGGCCAGGCAGAGGGCTGCTGTCACTGCAGCCTAAATACTGACCACACATGCACAGTGGGGCCTCAGCCCACAGCTCCTACCCAGGGTAGCAGTAGATAACAGCAGGGGAGCTTCAGACTTGGGAGAAACCTGAGGAAAGTAAGAGATAAAAAGAACATGCTTACAGAATTATTTCTTGTTATTTTTCCAGCACTTGTAAGTCACTTAATAAATAACAAACCCATTAAGATAGTACCTATTGAGAAGATGTCAAGTAACTGCTGGCTAGGATGTGGAGAATCAGACCTCCTGGGCACTATGGGCAGGAAAACAAAATGATGTAACCATCATGGAAAACAGTATGGAAGGTCCTCAAAAAAACAACTAGAACTGTTTGATCCAACCAGCCTGCTTCTGGGTACCTGTCCCAAAGAACTGAAGGCAGAGTCTCAGAGAGAAGTGTGTACACCCACATTCAAAGTTGCAGTATTCAAGACAGAAATGGGAGCCACCCAGGTGTGCACTGAGGATGGATAAGTAAATGAGGCAAAAATTCACACAATGGATGTGACTCTTTAAAGAGGAAGGAAATTGTGGTCTGTGTTACATTGGCAGTGATCCCTAAAGACATTGCACTGCACTCGATTCTCCCGGATGAGGGAACTAAAGGAGGCCTGAGTCACAGGGTGGAAGGCAGGAGGGAGGACAGGGAGGGCCACAGGGAATTGTCTAACGAGCACAGAGTTTCAGATTTCAGATGAAGAAGTCCTGGAAACCTTTTTCGTGGCAGTGTAGGTATACTTAATACTACTAAACTGTACCTGTTGAAACAGCCAAGATGCTAAGTGCTTTGCTGTGTTCCTGACTGCAGTGAAATGACCTTGTTGTCACCACCAGACTATCCCATGAGCCAAACTACAGCCAGACCTTCCGCCCCTCTGGGCTGAGGATGAGGGGTGCTGGCCAGACAGTGCAGATCTGTTTGACAGTCTTTTCTTTTCCAGCAATGCCATTGGGCCCCTGGTAGCTTTGTGGCTGATTTACGAGCAAGGTGGAGTAATGCAGGAAGCGGCCACACCTGTCTGGCTGCTGTTCTATGGAGGAGTTGGCATCTGCACAGGTCTCTGGGTCTGGGGGAGGAGAGTGATCCAGACCATGGGGAAAGACCTCACCCCCATCACCCCATCCAGGTAGGCAGAGGGCCCTGGGAGGACAGCTGGGTGGTGGTGTGCTCACCTGCAGAGGTGTGGTGGGGAGTGTGAGACCCCTACCCCTCACCATGGAGCCCCAGTGTGATTCAGAGAATAGAGAAGCTAGAATTGCAAGGTAGAGCCTAATACCCTGAGGGGGCTCAGGAGCCCACAGCAGCTCTAGGGGATCTCCAGCCCTCCCCCACCCCATCTTGGGACGTGCTGTAGAGCCTGCCTGGCCTCTGGCCTCTGTGTTAGTGTTGTCCCCTACACACACCTAAAACAGCCTGCTGAAAGAGGAAAGGTAAGCTTGGCGTGTCTGTAACCCCAGCCCTATGCAAAGCTGAGGCAAGAATATTACAGGTTTGAGGCTGGCCTATACAACTCAGTAACTTAGCAAGACCTTGTCTCAAGCCTGCATGGGCAAACCCATTGCGGTGCAGGGGATCGCTGTTCAATTCCCAGCTCCACATCCCACACCAGAGAGGCCCTGAAGGCAGCCTCAGCCAGCGCCGCACCCCCGCAAAAAAGGACCCTGTCTCAAAATTTAAAAAGTAAGTGCTGAAGATGTGGTACCAGTGGGGTCAATCCTCAGTACTGAAGAGAGACACAGAGGGAGAGAAAGACAGAAGAGGCTTATGTTTGGCTCACAGTGTGAATGGTTGTACTCTGCAAGGGTTGGGCTCTAGCCATCTGGGCGGTAGTGTGTGGCAGAACACAACTGCTGTCTGCATGGCCAGGATGCACAAAAGTAAGAAGGGGCCAGGTGCCCGGGTCCCATCCCCAGGACCTGCTTGTACCAGGCCCCACTCAGGTTCAATCACCTCTAGCCACACCACTCTGGGGTCCACCCCTTAACATGCGGACCTGCAGGGAACTTCTAAGATCTGAAGGACAGCCGGGCATGATGACACCCTCCTGAATTCCAGCTCCTCTGGAAACTGAACCAGGAGGATCACACGTTCAAGGCCAGCCAGCCTGGTCAACTCAGCAAGATCTGTCTCAAAATTTTAATAGTTTGCTAGGGATGTAGCTCTGGTGATTTCTGAGTTCAGTTAAATCCCTAGTAACACACACACAAACACACACACCTTTAGCCATGCCCATTCTCTCCTGCCCTCTTTCTGAGGCTACCTTGTGTGTCCTCCCTCTAAACCAGTCACCAGGGCTAGTGTGGCCACTGTTCCAGGGGCTTTGTATGTGGTCATTCTATTGTGTAGTCTTTGGGTACATTAGAGGTTAAAGAACTTTCAGAACTTTCCAACTATAAGTTGAAAGTACCTATTTTGGGAAATCTTTTTTTCTCTGTCCCTTTCAAACATTGGAAGTATCCATTTCCTTTTCTTTCACATGTTCGGTTTTTCCCTCTTGAAATGTATTTTAACAGAAGATTCCTTCAGAAGACTGATTAATCATCTGAGAAAAAATTCATTTTTTATAATCACACATTGTAAAAACAAGTGCATAATTTACCCCATTCCCCTTTTAAATGACAGTCCATAGCAGGAGCTCCTGACCTAGTTCCCTGCAGTATGTGAGAACTAGATCAGAGACAGCAGCCTGCATGGTCCTCAACACTGAGTCTGGCCATGCTATGCCTCACTGTCAGCCTGCAGCCCTCTGGTGCTGTATCAGTCTGGCCCACTAGCAACCACCCAGAGTGTTCAGAGGGACCCTATGTGTGTGCCGTGCTGGGGTGGCACATGCTGTCTGTGATGCATCTTCTTGTGTCCCCCCATACACAGTGGTTTCACGATCGAACTGGCCTCAGCCTTCACGGTGGTCATCGCCTCCAACATTGGGCTGCCTGTCAGCACCACACACTGCAAGGTAGGCAGGCACCCTGGTGCCCACCAAGGAAAAGCAGCTGTGCTTTCTACATGGTTCCTGTTCCAAAAAGCCTCCAGAGTACTGCTAGGTAGTTGTGGCATTTGCTTCCCTCTGACTATCCTTAGGTCAACCACTGGTGAAGCCTTAGTGTGTGGCTTTCCCAGGTGAATGCACCAGGCCCTGTGTGTGTGTGTGTGTGTGTGTGTGTGTGTGTGTGTGCACCACGCTCATTTCTCCACGCTCCACATTGGGTTCACATGCCCAGTCATATTCTGAAATGGCAGCACTCAGTCCTGGCCATTGATGGGGGCAGTGGGAATAGAGATGGATAAACAGAAACATGAAGCAAGACACAGGGGGGCTCAGTTTTGTCGCTTCTGTGATGTTCAAAGTGATGATGTCACTGGAGTAAAGGGCAGGTGAGAGGTGACTGCTAACATGACTCAGGCTGTGCAAGAGGCTATGGCGCCAGCGTGGGAAGAGCTAGGAGGCTCAGGGTTCCAGGGTTACACCACAGAGGTGCCAGAAGTGGCCCTAACTCTCATAGCCCAGGTCTACACAGAATCTTGAGATGAGGCCAGATATCTCCCAGGGGCCTCTTACATACAGAAGTACTCGACAACCTCAGAAAGCAAAAGCTACCTTCAGATGGTCCCCACATTCATGTAGGAAACACTTATGAGTCCCCACTGTGCACGAACCACTTTCACAGGCCCCACTGAGATTCAGCAGCCACCAGCTGGACACCATCACTACATTACCCATACCCTCAAATCCCAGTCAACACGTTGATAAGCAAATGCCAACTAAGTACGAGTGACCCGGTGCTTCTGGTATTAAGGACAGAAGCATATGTGAGTGCTCAAAGTGGGCTTGCATGTTTAACACACAGCATGAAGGCTAGCCTCATTAGGAAGAAGTGCCCTGTCTTTTTGTCCTTTGCCATGATGTATAGGAGAACCTCTGTTTCCATGAATTCTCATTATAAAAATAACAGCTTTCTGAGTGTATGCAGTGTGCCAGGCACTGTGCCTCTGGCTTTGCACAAAGGAGGAACACAACACCTTTCCACAGCCACACTAAAATGATCTGTTATTCCAAGTGCACAGAGGAGAAAAACAGGTCTCAGAGTTCATCATTTTCCAGAGATCCTGCAGCTAGCAGGTGACAGAAGTGGGCTCAGTGTGCTCCTCTGGGACAATCCTGTCATCACCAGGGTCACCAAGCCTCAGTCATACCAAGTCATATTTGCTGCACTGTGGCACATGCTCTAGGAATACTCATGCAGGTCGGTGTCCCCAGAACCTCTGGAGTAAGCGCTAACGTACCCTGCACAGGTGCCAACCTTAAGGTAGAGAAAAGCTAGCCAGCCTGCAGAAGGTGGCAGATCTCGGGCCTGTCCTGAGAGCTGCCAGAGGTGTGGTCCAGGCTTTGCTCCCCAGGTGGGGAGAAAGGCAGGAGAGGGGCTAGAGCTCTTTCCTGTTGGCTACTGAAGCATTCTCAAAGAGGTGTGGCTCTGTGGTAGAATGCTTAACTAGCAGGAGTGAAGCCCTAGCTTCCATCCCCAGCACCATAAAAAATAGTAAAAGTTACTGCAGAAGCACACACTCACTGAAACATTCCACAGTACAAAACTATGAGAATGAAAAGTGTTCTCCCACCTCTGTTCTGCTTCACCGTCACCACCACACTTGGCAAACTCAAGAAGGAAATGATGCTTTTAAAGCATGTTTTCCACAGAAAGGGCTTTTACAGAGACTCTTTGTCTGTTTAATAATTAACTATAAACTGGTTAATTTGAGATTATAGGCTATAGACTGATGTCATGGATATAGGCTGAATTCTCAGGGTCCTGCAGTACAGAAGGGAGCAACCCTCACATCAGCCTGAAAGTCAGGGTGCTAGGGGTCACAGTGGCTGGCCTGTGCCTCCTACACATGACAGGGCTCAGGTACCACAGATGAGCAACAGGAGAGGACCTGGACAGCATCAAGGGGATGTGGGCAGCAGAGGCAGTGTGTGTGTCCATATACATCATAACTGAATCATAGCAGATTTTTAGAATTATTTATCTTGTGATTGATTTTAAGTTCGCCATTCATCAGAAAGAGGAATGGAGTTGAAAAGTAGGAAAAACATGAAAACTATATTTAGAATGAGTGTTAAATGTATCTGAGCAGATTTCATTTATTTATGCTTCCTGCTGAATATAACTAAGTATATAGTTTACATTTGTTATTATCTGTTTAAAATACTTCATGGTACAAATGTTAGCTGAATATATGATATGAAAGATAAGTAGAAAAAAGTATTACCACATTTTATTCCAGAGGCACACATAAGATAATCTGTTTCACTTGTGAGCTTTGCTCTCTAGAAGCGTTTCAGTTTCATACATTCTGTTCTTCCTATTAGAGGGTTCGGTTTGTTAGATTTCACAGGTTAAAGCCTCTGACGAAGGTCAAAATCTTCATTAAAGAAGCGGAAACTAGCCTTGAAAACAAGTATCCTCCAGTGTGTTTCACTGACACTCTAACTATTCATTTCTGTGAACCCACTTTTGTCTTCAGCCTTGGTAACAACTGAATGAGCACTGGTCTGTGAGCTCTTCCACAGGAATTCAAAGCAGTCGGACCTTCAGTTCTGTACTGGGCTAAGTTGAGATCATTCTTTTTGCAAATTCAGTCTGTTTCTATTGACAGTGTAGATGATTCCAGCTAGCTTTCCATTTATAACTGCATGTAGGAAACACACTGGTTTTAATCATTTCTAAATTAATTTCTAACCCTTGCTCCCTGACTCCCTGTGCTTATTCATAACACTGTGGCTGTTTGTACCTTACCAGGGCTTTAAACAGGAGTCTCCCTGAGTTTATCCAAGAGAAGTTTGAACACAGTGATGAATGCCATCTCCTACCCACAGAAAATAGCATCAGCAGTGAAAACTTAGTTCTGGAACTTTGATGCACCAAATAAAATAACTAAATAAAGTCAAAGCTATTGGCCAAAACTCAGAAATCTTAATGCCCAAGCTTCAGATAAATGAAATAGAAGTACTAAACTTTTAAACAATATATTTATAAGGGCACTTTTTTTTTCAGTAATGAGGATTGAGCCCCTGGCCCTTGTGCCTGCTTGCAGGTGCTCTAATCCTCTGAGCTATTTGGCCTGTCCAAGTCTCTAAATTTTTAAAAGCAGCAGTTACATTATCCACAACATCTAATCATCATGAAATTAAGTTAGAAACTTAAGTGTTGAGGGCCAGCCAAATATCTCAGCAAGTTAAAGTGTCTATAAGCAGGCACCGGGCGGGGTTAATCCCCGGGCCTACTGTGCCAGCCCCACTCTTGGGGCCTGCTGAGAGAGCAATTGAGACTGGGCATGATGGCACGAACCTGTAATCTCAGCTCTTGGGAGGCTGTAAACAGGTGGATCACTACAAGTCTGATCTAGTAGTGAGACCCTGAACACCCTGTAGACCCTTCCCTAAAATACAAAGAAAGAAACTTAAGTGTTGAAATAAGAATGCTTCACCTTGGAGCACTTGTACTGCTCTTTTGCTTGTTTTTGGTGGTACTAAGGATCAAATACAGGGAGTGCAGAGCAACATCTCCCACGCTTTTCTTTGTTTTTTGGGATGGGTCTCACTAAGTTACCCAGTCTGGCCTTGAACTTGAAATCCTCTCGCACTATCTTGCCCGGTAGGTAGCCGGGGACTACAAGTATATGTCACCATGATAGCTGTTTTGTGATCTTTTAACACTTAAGCAGGAAGTTTTAAAAATTACAATGATAGCTTTCTTGGAAATTAATAGACTAACCATGTCTGTGTATCTGTCTGTAGATACACATAGCAAAACCTATACAACTGAATTGTACTAAAATGAAAATTCATGTCTTTAAATAGCTTAACTGATCAAAAGGAAAATAAGCAAATATTCAAGTTAGAATTTTACGAAAAAAAAAAAAAAACCTCGGAACAGTAAAAACTTTAAGGGACTTGACGGATAAAATAAATATAAAAGAAAAATAAATCTTCAAACAAAAATGGTGGACAGTGGTTAATAATGCATCCAGTCACATCAAAAAAGAGAAGTTAAAAAAAACATCCTGTGAACAGATATGGAAGAAGATTTTGTGTTTTGCTCTTTGTTAGATCTTGGATCTTGGTCACAGCCCAGGCTGGCCTCCCACTCTTGGGCTCATAAGAGCTTTCTGCCTCTGAGCAGCTGCCACTGCTGGTGTCCATTGTGCCAGGCTTTCAGAGAATTGCTTTAATTATGAAAGAAACCACACATCTCTAAGCTAATGGCCGAAAACCCCCTGTGAAACAAATTCTGCAAAAATATGTATAATAGAAATACCACCCAACCTGAGTTTCAGGTTAGATAATGGAAATAATCTAGAGACGGGATGGTGATGATGCACACAGGATGGGTGTGCCTTATGCCACCAACTGGTCCACATGAAAACAGCCACCATGATAACATTATGTTCTGGGTATGTTCAGTCAGTAGGAAAACCTGGCCAGAACAATAAAGGAAATTATCTAAAAACCAGATGGATATGACACATCTGACTCCTACAAGAATTTATTAGGTCTTTTACATTTTTAAAAGACGTAATTCTCATTTTGTATACACATTTCCACAATGTAGGTGGAAAACAGCAAAACAAAGTGGAGATTTTCCAATTCATTTCATAGAGCAGATGCAGAACTGCCTCATACCAAACCAAATTTAAAATATCCCACACAGTAGAAGGTGTATCTACCTATGAATGTAGATATAAAATTTTAACATATCAGCAGGACCACACAAATCCTCCTAGATTACTGTCTACCCCACTGGCCCCACAGGGCTTGGTTTCAGAGAGCCTCAACATGGGAGCCTCAACCCAGGATAGGCATATGGATGTTGTCAAATGTAGTATCCTTTAGACTCCATCCCAAACAGAGTGTTCTCTGGAACTCATGTTCAGAAAGACACTGGAGTAAAAATGACCAAATTGAAGATAAAAATGTAAAATTCTAGATCTTGTTTATCAACAGTCACCAGTCAGAAAAATGTAGTAATTTTTTTTTTTATTTTTATTTTTTTTTTTGTTTGTTTGCTTGTTGTGTTTGTTTGTTTCTTTATTTATTTGTTTTTTTTTTTTTGTGGCTGGCTCAGCCTGCCCTGGTGGTGGGGCTGGCGCAGCATGTGGTGCCAGGGATCGAACCACAGTCCCTGCAGTTGCTTGAGCTTTCCTAAGCAGGCGCTTTAGACCACTGAACCATCTTGCCGGCCCTT
>PVKN010028714.1:0-13176 GCA_004027915.1 Capromys pilorides
TAATGAGCTGAGATGGGCACAGACTGCCTGAAGATCTCCTTGTATTTGTTTCCAATCACTGTGAATGTTGATTTTGGTATTAGTACTGTTTATTAGTACTGTATGTTAACTCTTTAAAATTATTTACCATGAACCCTCAAAGAAACAGAGCAAATGTGAGTTTTAGAGCATTTCTTTTTACTTATTTAAAGAATACTTTGTGTTTATCTCTACATACCAGTGGGTGTATGTGTGTACATGCACTCACACACACTGTTATGGTTTGTATCTAGGTGCCCCTCCCCAAAGCCTCATTTAGTCACTGGGATGAGCTTCTAGAATGTGTAATTAATTCACGATCCAGTGCAGGGATTACGGGTGTGCTGCTGGGATTATGGGTGTGAGTGCTATACCCAGCCTGGGGCAGAAAGCCTGAAGGCAACATAAGGGAAACAGACTTGCTCTGTGCTGCCATTGTTGCTGCTACTCCTCTCTTTTGCTCTTGCTGTTTTGCTGTTTTCTGCCACTATGAACTGTTGCCCTCTGCCATATGCCAGTCTGCCTTAGAACCAGTATGAACTCAATGAAACCTCCATAAACTGAGAGTTAACTACACCTTTTCTTCCTTAATTTTGAGTGTCAGGTATTTTATCTCCACAATGAGAGAAGAGTCACACACACACACACACACACACACACACACACACACACAAACACACATTATTCATTTTTCAACTGAGGGATGCTAGGCAGGAAGATGGCAGAGACCTGTGCCCTGTTGAGGTTTGGGGTTGTGTATCACATGGTCTCTGCAGTGGGGTCCCAGGCACTTCAGATGCCACAAGCACTAGCAAACAAGAGTATTCCTGTCTCAGTCTCCTTCCTTAGCTCTCATCAAGAAATAATTGACATACACCAGGTAAATGTCTCCTACTTCTGGACATTTCCAGACCCAAAGCTTGATTTCTGCAGAGAAATTTGTTTCTACAGAGTGAGTGAATGGAGTTGAGAGAGGTGGACTATGGGTAACCTCCAAGCCTCCAGAAGCCTTTCTTCTATTGACCCCTGATGCTTCCTGGGAAATGCGGGCAAAGATGAATGATTTGAATCTGAAACTCTGTGTCTTGTGTACTCATTTCTGTAGTGAGGAAGAGAACGCTGAAGGACCCTGAATACTGTGTATAGTTGGGCCCAGATCTACACAGTCCTAACTGAAAAATTGGGCCTGCACCCTGGGTCTTCTGGGACTAGAGGTGATGAGCTGGATTGGGGAGCAGGACATAGATGAAGGGTTAGTGTTTACACAGACATTGGACCAGCATCTACAGCAGGATGCCCAGAGCAGTGTTCAAGTTCCAAAGTCTATTGTGTATTAGGTCAGGCAGGTATCCAAGATAGTAGGTCTTTCCCAGAAGTTCCCACAAACTCGCTTCTAATTGGTCCAGACTTCATTCCTTCTCCACCACCCCACCAGCAGGAAAGGATGGAACTACTGAGACAACTTCTTTGGATGGATTTCAAAACCATTAGTTTGAGCAAAAGATTCTAGAAAACCAAAGAATATATGTCAAATATATACCATGCAATGCTATTCATATGAAACAGCTTTAATCTACAGTCTGGCTGAACTGAGAGATGGAGGAACAGTATTGCTTAGGTAGCCATAAATGGGAACAAATGATCTCTTAGGACTGAAGACACCACTGCATATCTTTTTTTAAAAAATGTATTTGGTTGTTACAGGGTCTCACTGTACAGCTTGGATACCTAGTGCTCCTCCTTTTTTCAGCCTGATCAGTGTTGGGATTACAGGCATACCTCACTACAACTGGACTCCGTGGCCAGCTCAGCCCACCCTGGGGGTGAGGCTGGCACAGCATGTGGTACCTGGAATGGAGCCTCAGTCAAATAGCCCCGTGTAAAACAATCAAGCTATGCAATGGGGGCAGGTGAGATAGCTGAGTGGACCAAAGTGTTTGCTTAGGTGAGCTTAGGCAAGTGAACAGGGACCACAGCTTGATCTCCAGCACCACATGCCATGCCAGCCCTGGGGTGGGCTCAGCCAGCAGCAGCAACAACAACAACAAAAACAAAGAATTCTGGAGTAAGTAGTGTCATCAATGATCTCTTCCCAGTGTCATTCATTGAAGTTCTATGACCTCCTCAATCATATTTGAAGTTTGTTGTAATTTTGAAAGTAAAAATTTCCCTCCTGATTGTTCAAAGCTTTCATCAAGAAGTAGATTCCTGCTAGGCATTGCATCACATTCTTTTAATCCCAGAATTTAGGAGGAAGAGGGAGGAGGATCATTAATTTGAGGCTAGCCTGGGCTACATAGTAAGACCCTGCCACCCAAAGGAATAGACTCCTCCCCACCTCAAGATAAGAAATAGTGGGCTACATAAGAGAGAATTGCCTGATGGTTTTTGTACGATATCTGAAAATTTTAATAGCCTAAATGTTAATAGTTGAACTTTTAAAACTTATGAGACTTTATTTATAAGTCAGAATTTATGTTTTCTCTGGAACACTGGATTTAAATCAATGATTCTAATTTCTCAAAGGCAGAGGCTCAGGTCAACTGAGACCAAATACTCTCTAATTATTCACAGATGTCATTCTTTAATGCATTACATAAAACCACTCTGCTTGTTTATATTACCAGTGCTGCCTCTTTAGGCAACTGAATTTGATACCTTTGGGTTAAAGGATAGGGGCTGTATCTTTCTGCTAAGATGTTCCATTTAGTGATGGAACACTTTGGAAGACAGGACCCAGGAAGCTGTGAGAAAAGTAAGGGCATGGCCACTGAAGGTGTCAGGTGAGGGCCATAGAGCAGAAAACTTGGGTTCTTGAGGACAAGGTGTTATGGTTTGTGTATAGATTTCCCCCCAAAGCCTCATGCTTTCATGGGAGGCTTCTGGAATTTGTAATTGATTATTGTGGAAATGGGTGCTTCCCCTCCCCTGGGGCAGGTGATTTGCATTTCAATGTAAGGAAGAAAGAGAAGTTAGCTGCTTGTGCCTGCCAACTCTCTCACCCTATGTTCTTGCTCTTAGCTGCCACCATGAAAGGTTGTTCTCTGCTGTGTGCCTCTCTGCCTTGGAGCCAGCTGAATGTGGACGAAACTTCCAGTAACTGTGAGCTAAATAATCCTCTCCTTCCTTCACTTTGAGTGTTGGGTATTTGTCCCAGCAATGAGAGAAGAGTAACTAAAACACAAGGCTACTTTGGAATAATAGGCCAACATATGCAGTTTCTTTTCTTATCTTCTGTCTCTAGTGGGGTTTCAGAAGCTGAGTGTGGGATGGAACTGTTGTGTGACAGATTCCATGATGGGCTTCTTAGGGGAAAAGACCTATAGGAAGCAAAGAGGCAGAATAGAGACAAACTTGGCTCTGATCTAAAAGGGAGCACAATGGCACCCTAGAGCTGTCACAGCTCTGTAAAAGACTAGATATGAGGGAATCACTGGCTTGGCACCACTTAGTGTGCCATGCTGGTAGCATCACCACTCAGGGATCTGTAGAGCAATGGTTGCTCTCAAAAGAGACAGCCCTGTGAGGGCTGTGGTGTCTTTGGTACCTGCAGAGTGAGTGCACCTGCTCCAGTGCCATGCCCATGAGGGTGTTATTCTGGATTCAAAATGATATTTTAATCTATTAAATCTCAGGTCTGTCAGCTGACTCATAGTGTTCTGTACAGCCCTTTCTGTGCAGGGTGTAATCTTAGGGCAGGCAGCGGATATAGTTGTCAGCTTCTGCTACCTCTTGGTTCAGTAGGTTGAGCCATAGTCTGGCCCTACCCATGTCTAATAAACATCTTCTTAGCTTTCTGGGGTCAGGGTCCCTGAGCTGCTGCTTATTCTAGTTCTTGTACCCACCTTGCTTATGACAGTTGAGCACTGCCATTTGGCCCCTATTATTTATGAATTCCATGTTTTTTCCAAAATATTTTTCCATATAATAGTTCCATCCTGCCCTTAGAGGGCACTCTTGAGAGTCTTGATGGCCTTGGCTCTTCTCCCATCGGTTCATGTCTTCCATGGGTTAAACACACTGACCTCTGAGCTGATGAGTTTTCCAAATGTGTATTCTCTCTCTATGGGTGAGTTTTCCAGAATTGCAGCCTCTGTCCACTGCAACACATACACTTCTTGAGCCTTTTCCAATGGCTTCTACTTCACCTATAGGCACACACTTGTTGAAGGTCCTAGAGCTATGCTCACCCAGCATGGGATCCTTGCCAGGGTATTGAATCTCAGGTCATGACAGTAGCAATGTAGTTTTTGAAAAAGAGTGAATATTAAATTTTTAAAAATTTTAATGAAATAGAAAATACATTGACATTAATTCCCCTAAAAATATTCCCCTTTGCTTCTAACACAGTCATATATTTCATGCCACTTGCTGAAGCAGGTCTGATGTCCTCTTTTCTGCTTCATTTGCACTGGCGTGGCTACCCTGATATCCTGTGTCTACTCAAAACATTTACCTTTCATGACCATTTTCACTGTAAAGAAGAGCCTGAAGTCATACAGTACCAGATCTGGCAAATAAGGTGAATGATGACACTTCGTAATATCTTAACAAGGGGTCTTTCTTTTTTTTTCTTTTTGTATTTTAGTACAAGGACTATAGGGTCTCACTACATGAATTGGACTCATAGTGATTCATCCTCCCAAGTGCTGGGATTACAGGTGCGTACAACCACACTGTCCCAGTTACCGTTTCAGTGCACCCTGCGGGTGGAGCCTACAGGGCACACCAGGGATCAGAAGTGGATCCCTGCATCTGTCTAAGCAAGCACTTTAGTCTACTGAGCTATTTGGCTGGCCTTAAGCTGACCTTTCTGTTAGGGCACTTAACAGCACTATTTATGTGTTTTTATTACACCTTGAAAGACCCTCAGAAATGAGGACTTCTGGAATATCTTTATGAAAATAGCATGAACAATTGGATAGTGGTGAGGGGGGATTAATGATAAAGTGCTTCTTTTACTGTAGTTTTTAAAAAAGTAATTAATATTTGCTATGTATCCCAATTATTTCTGGAGCATTCCTGTATTTATCAGTTCTCACTGAGATTGCCATTTCACATCTGGCCCTAGCACCTTCAGAATCAAGTTCCACAATGCTGTCTTGCTGGTGGCCACTGAAAGCCAGTGGGTCCTGCATTGCTTTTGGCAATAGTCACTTTCTTCTCCTAGAAAACTGAGCCACTTTCCAGCTGGGACATGCTGTGACTGTACCATAGTTATTAGTGCAGTAGCTATCAGGGCAGTGACATGTACATTTTCTTCCACTGCACATCAAATCCCCATTATCTCCAAGGCTTTACTAGGGAGGAGGAGTGGACCAAAGCTGATAGCCTGGAGCTTTTGAGCAATTTTGTGATTCAAGATTTTCAAGTGTATTAGCCGTGAGTTCCACATTCCATGCCATGCTGTAACTTCTGCCTCTTAATCTTGGCCCCAGCATTTCTGTAGAAGATTTTTCCAAATTAGCAAGGAAAATTCTGGGTCTTCCCTATGCTCATATTTAAGTTCTCTGTGACACCTTAGCTTTTATGCCATGGCTGCAGGAGGAGAAATTTTGTAATGGTTAATACATTATGTCAACATAACAAATTTAGAAATTTAAACAACTCAGCAGGGAACCAGGGTCCTCACTTTGTAAACATCCTGAACATGTAGAAGAGGAAGACACAGAGATGGTATGAGTGCTGTATTCTTCTTAGGGCAGGCAGCCTGCTTACAATATAAGGGTGGGCCAAAAGGTTTTCTTCCCTTTGTGCTCTTGCTGCTTTTGCTGTTTTCTGCCACCATCATCTGTTGCCCCTCAGCCATGTCACCCTGCCTTGAAGCCAGCTGGTTGTGGAATTAAACCTTCACTATCTGTGAGCTACACAAACCTTTCCTGCCTTAATATCAGGCACTGAGTATTTTGTCTCAGCAACAAGAAAAAAGTAACTAACACAAAGTCTATCTATGTTCTATCAAGGAAACCACTGGATTCCAAACATGATATTTAATTATTGACTACTTTAATTATTGATTACTTGCAGCCCTGCACTGTCTTTCCCAGGGAAACTATATCAGCGGGAGCTGGATAACTTTGAGAGATGAAGTACTCTTGCAGACAACCTCTTTGTTATTATTTTAACCATAGCTGAGTGTACAGAGCCACACAAGTTCAACTCATGCTTTGCTGGCAGTGTCACACCTCACATGTGCATCTAGCATTGCTCTGCTGTCTGAGTGTCTCTGCTTATGAGAGAAGCCATATTAACATAGGCAGTGATATAGCCCAGAGTTTATTATAGACACCCAAAGTGGGCTTAGATCTCATAATGATGTTGATCACAAGTGAGAAGAACCAATTCAAACTGAATGGTATTTAAAATTATTCCATCCATCGATCCCCTTGGGCTCATGTCATACAAAACTCCAACTGCACTCCAATCTTTAGAGCTTGGTTAGGACAGTCAACTCATGAATTTTGCATGCATTTCTCTCACTGTTGACTCTATTCTTAGTTGGCTTTCCCTTTAAGGTAGAGAGGTGACCACTAGGATTTCCAGGTTTAGTAACTTAGTGAAAATATCTACTTTCTTGACTCAGAAAAATCTTCCAAGCATTCTTTGTTTGGCTCAGCTTTGCATTAGAAGGTGCTTACAGATGGCAAACTACAGCATATGGTTATCTACTTAGTCATATGGCTCCGCCGCAGAAGAAGGTCTATACTTCCTGAACCCCATAGATGGGGAAGAGTTGAAGTGCAGCTTCCTAAAGACAAGTAAGAAGCTTTTACCTAGCAAAGAAACACCATGTAAGCAAAAATAGTGGGAAAGACAGACGACAGGCTGGGATTTGCAAAGATAAAATGAAAAGTTCTTTGTGAGAAATTTTCAAAGTCTCTGGATATTTCATCTTGAAAATGCCTTAATAAGCCAGCCTGGATATACATTACATGGCCCACTGTTAGCTCAGGATATTTTCTAAGATCTAAATGTCTCCATGGTGGAGTATTACTATATTCATATTTCAGATATAGGAACTAAAGGGCAGCGCTACAGTGTAAATCATATGGCTATTGAAAATTTAAATAAGATTATTCTGAATTGAGATGTGCTGTAACTATAAAGTCTATGTATATTTTAAAGACTTGGTATAAAATATATGTGAAAAGCCAGCCAAATAGCTCAGAGGATTAAAGCACCTGCAAGCAGGCACAGGGACTGGGAATTCAATCCCCAGGTCTGCCATGCCAGTGCCACCCCTGAGGCGCACTGAGATGGCAGTTGAGACTTGGTGTGTTGATGAGTGCCTATAATCTCAGCTCATAGGAGGTTGTAAATAGGTGGGTCACTATGAGTCTGATTTAGCAGTGAGACCCTGAACACCCTCTAGACCCTTCCCTAAAAAATACAGAAAAATAAAAAGAAAATAAAATATATGTGAAATAATACTAACATCATTTATATTGAATACTGATTCACATAACATCCTGAGCATACTGACATAAATAAAATATGCTGTTAAAATTAATTTAACCTGCTTCTTCTTACTTTTTAAATACAGCTTCTAGAAAATTTAAAGATTCATGTGCTCCCCACGGTAGTTCTTTTGGGTGGTGGTGGTTTCACTGAGTTGAAATAGTTTATCTAGGTATATATAAACACTAAATGGTAGAAATTGGGCCAAATCAAGGCATATTAACTTGTTCCTAGGGCTTCAAGATCAAAGTGCCACAAACTGAGTGCTTTCAACAATAGAAGTTCATTGTCTCACAGCTCTGGTTGCTAGAACCATGGTATGTCTTCAGTTAAAGATGAAAGCATTGGAAAGGATGGTTCCTTTGGAAGATGATGTGGGAGAATCTTTCCCATACTTCTCTCCTGGTTGATGCTGGTGTCCTGGTAATCTCTGCTATTCTAAGGCTTGTAGAAGCAACATTCCCACCCTATCTGTGCACTCGATCTCCCCCTGGGAGATCATGTTGTCTTCTCTCCGTGCATGTTTTTCTCTGTGTCCATACTTTCCCTTATTATAACCACCCAGTCAGGTTGAACGAGGGACCATCATAAGACTCTATTTTAAATATATATCCTTTATAAAAACATTCTTTCTATCACTAGAACTCCTAATTCTGGGCTTTGGAATTTGGGGGAACGCAGTTCAGCCTTTAAAATGAGGTTCTCCTGACTTCAAAGTCAATGCTTTTCTGAGATAGAGAATCACAGAGAAGAGGTGATGGATTTTATCAAGGAGAGAAAGAGAGAAGTCAGGAGATGAGAGCAGTCAGCTCTGAGGATGTGGTGCTTCTAAGACACCTGTAGTAGAATTCCTGTGGGCAATGTTATTTTTACCTAGTCCAGATGTTGTTCATTTCATATACTCAACAACTCAAAAGAGGTATGAGATGATAGAGAGCAATAATCCATCCTGATAAATTCTCCAGATTTTCTTTCTATCTTAGTCCTTTTGGACTGCTGAAACAAAATGTCACAAACCAAGTGGCTTGTGAACAGGGTTGCATTTGTTACAACTCTAGAGCCCACAGAGCTAAAAAGAAAGGCATTGGCAGATTAAGGGCCAGGTGAGGGACAGCATCCCCTCTCACAAATGGGACCTGATCCTGTGTCCTCATGTGGAAGGTATGAACTCGCTTTCTGGTGTCTCTTTTACATGGCAACCAATCCCATTGTGATCTATTCACCTCCCAGTCCCAACCACCTAAAATGTTACCTTGGGAGTTAAGATTTGAATGTGTGAATTGGAGGGAGGCTGTGACATAAGCATTCAGTCCTCCATCTCTCAGATGATGTGGGAATCTTGCAAGTGTTTGAGCATGGCCATCTCAATTCCACCTTTGAAAAGAGGCTGATGGGCATTTGGATCAAGATTATGTGGTCATGCACAACCCCAGAGAAGCATACATTTTCTGAAAGGAAATGCCCTTATGATTACTCATTCTCTTTTGAATATGTCCCAATATAAATTCATTTCCATGTTTGCTAAATGACTGAGAGGCTATTTTTGAGTAAGACAGTGGTACAGGGAATCCTGGGAAAGAGACAATCCTGCTCATTCTATATACTCAGCAAACGATGAGTGGGCTGCAAAGATCTCTGCAGCAACCTAGTTCCCATGGCTAATTTGGTTGTCTTTCTCAGAATGGTGATAAATGCTGTGGCTCAAAAATCTTGCTTTTTATTTCCTGTTGTAGTTGTTCATTTTATTTGTTTCCATTTTTCTCATTCATACATTTAATACATTTGTGAGTAGCTGTGTTAGTCAGAGGGCATAGTGGGGACAGATAAGTCCCAGGTATCTTGGCTATCTTAACCCCTTGGGCAGTGATGACAAACCCTTTTGAGCTTTCAGTGATACATATATCTCAGGATAGCATGCGTACCATGAGTTTGCCATCACTGCCCTAGGGAAATTCTGTTGATTTAATGGGTGATATTGAAAGTACCACCTTTGAGTTAGTACTTACTTTGTTTCCAGCTTACGGTTTTCAAGCTTTACTTCTATTGATAAATGCTCTGTGATGTACAATCACAATTACTTACCACCTCTGAGTCGTAAGTAATTTTCTACACTGTGCAGTCTTCTGGTTGGTTCTAGTGTTCCGTTAGACACTCCCTAATGCTATTAAGTGGGTCCCCTATGGGTGAGTGTGTGAATCAAAAAGAAATGGTCCAGTTCAGCCTGCACACTCTCTTGCCTCCCAGGAACTTACTTGCAAAAGCACACTGCAGCACACTTTCTCAAAACAAAGAAAGGAAATCCACTGAGAGAAGAAATATATGCTATTCCCAAATTGGGGATTAAAACCTCATCAAGACAACCCAGAGCTTCCTACATGGCTGATTGTTCTCTTTTTCTCCCAGAAACACATCATTGTACTGAGCAACTGACTTTCAAATCCATGCATCCAATCCAGACCCATGTTCCTGAGAACTATATGCCCTTGCTTGTCTGCTCTTGGGTCCTTTCATTGGGACATCCCACAGACATCTAGGGCTCAAGTCTTCTGAGCTCAATTCTCTCCATCTCACTTCTAATCTGCCCATGTCTGCTGCCTACTTTAGCATCTGGCCGGGAGTCATCCAAACAGATACCCTCAGGCAGTCCTGGGCACCTCTTCCTCCTAATCATGTTGCTACATATTGGATCTCCTGTTGGAGCCAAGTGCCTCAAGTCCAGTTGGCAAGTCTCTGACTTAGGATAGACTTCCCAGCCTCTTAGAACACCACAATACCTGGCTCTCAGGGGCCTATCTCTATGCAAGTTTGTTCTCTGTTAGGTGCTGTGCTTCTCTTTCTGTGAGCAAGGCAAAGCAACTACCATGAACTACTGCCTCATATACAGGCTTCCCTTGTCCCAGTAAGGTGGGACCTCTTTCCCAGGTCATGAAACTGAGCCCAGTATTTCTTTGCAGTTGTCCCTTCCCCAAACATTGCCTTGCATTATGAATCCCTCTTACTCTTCTCTCCTGATTTCTTATTAAGCTATGCGATGGTTTGTTATAGTTTGTGTCTTGTTGTCCCATCAAAGCCTCATACAGTCTTGAGTTGGACTTTTAAAGCTTGTGATTAACTCATGATCCACTGGAATTATGGGTCTGAGTACTGCTGGGATTATGGGTGTGAGTGCTACACCCAGCTTGGGGACAGATAGCCTGAATCAAGCATAAGAGAGACAGAGAGACAGACATCCTCTCTATTGCCATTTTGTTGTGCTACTCCTCCATTTGGTTTGTGCTGTCTGCTACCACTATGAACTGCTGCCCTCTGCTGTATTCCAGTCAGCCTTCAAGCCAGCTGAGTATGGGCTGAAACTTCCAGTGACTGTGACTGTGAGTTAAATAAACCTTTCCTTCCTTCATTTTGGGTGTTGGGTATTTGTCCCAGCAACAAAAGAAGAGTAACTGAGATATGGTCAAACTTAATTGCGAACTTGATTAACTTGGGAGTCACCTAGGGGCTTAGAAAAACACCTCACTGTGTCTCTGGATATGATAGAGGCAGGACCTTAAATTCTGTCTGATCTTTTGCCCCCTCCTTTCTAACATCGCTGCCCAGTTTGCTTTCTGGACACTACAAGTTAGGCAATTTTGCTCCTGTATCAGTGAGGGTTTCACTAGAGGAACAGATATAACACAAGATGTACAAATGTATAAGTTACAAGTTTGGCTTATGGTGGTCATCCACAGAGTCTGATAAGGAGGTGTGCAGAGGGTATCTGCATACTGGAGACTGTAAAGTTCAGTCCAAGGTCTGGAGCTTGCTGCAATGTTCCATGTAGGTCTGTATCAGGAGACCAATGGATCTGCAATACAGAAAGCTGCTGAGTCTACACCAGAAGGCTGAAGGATCCAAGGTAGAGGCTGAAGAGTGCACTAGAAGCCAGAAGAGGTCTCCAAACTCACTGTGAAGATGGGAGCTCCTCTGAGGAAATGAAATGCTCCATCCTTTTTTAGATTTTCTTTTATATCCTTTAGGTGATGAGTCACTCTAGCGTGGGGCCTCCACACTCTAAGGTGTTGGACTGCTGAACTAATTTGGGTAAGCTTTTAACCTCTCAAGTTGACACAATGTATCAACCGCTACTGCTCCCCTATATCCTTTCATGAAGATCTTTTTGTCTTGGGCTCTGATGACCATGGATTGAATCCACAGAATGAGCCAAATTAAAATATCCTATCATTTGTGGGTATCCAGGGCTATGTCCCTGCAACAGGAAAATGACCAACAGATTGCATTACTCCCCAGTTCTATGTGTTTCGTTACTTTCTAGAGTAGACTGTGTACTTGCTTCCCTTGGAAGGAGTTAAACAGGGGGCCAGGTTATTACTGGTAAGGGGAACAGTTGGTCATGTGCCTACTGTCCACCCATCCTTGTGAGCTCAACACAGACAGCTCCTCTTTCATAAATGTCTCCCTATCTCCCTGGCCTGAAAGGAATAACTGCCTGTTGGGTCCCATGTCACCATGAAGTGGCAGAGGGGACCTATCATATATAATAACCTCCTTCCTTATTTGCTTCCATCATCAGACTTTAAACTTGATGTGGGCATTGCTGTGTACAAGGTGCCTGGCACATCATAGGCTCCAACCTGCAGTTTGCACTGAAATGAATGAAAAAAAAAAAAAAGTGAGTGGTATACCTAGTGCCACATACACATCTGGAGAGTAGACTAGACTGCGTTATGGATTATATACCATGCTCCCTAGGAGCTTCATGTGCACATAGGTAAGGTATTTGGAAGAAGACTGGACCATGGCAGCAATGTAGCTGACTTTCTGTTAGGAGGTGGGGTCTGTTCAGAAGAGGCAATTCTCTGGGATGACTGGGAGGGGTATATCTCTCTCCTCACCTCTTTCCTTCTCGCTCTGATTCCTGACAGCCTTGATGGGAGCAGCCTTCTCCCGGCCTCTCTACCCTGCTGTTTCTGGGGGATAAGCCTTCCAAACACAGACTGAAACTTCCAAATGGGTCTTTCCCCTGTGTGACTCCTTTGACGTTTCACACAGGCTACCAAAACTGTGTTCCTGAGGAAACTGCCCTACGAGTCACTGAATCTGATCACATTCCCTGTCATGAGTCCCACCCCCTGCCTAAAGAGCACTGTGCTTGCTGTAGGCTGCATCTGTAGGAAGACAGCACCTTGGCTCAATTTACATGCCAAACTGGTCTTGTTCTTGCCTTTTTGGAATCACAGTGATGCCCTGCTTAGCTCTTGCGTTGGTGCACAGAGAAACAATCTCACATCACAGGATTCAGTCACGGCAGGATCTCCAAGCATCAGGAGACACATTCCACCAGGGTGGCTAGGGAAACAAGTAGGTGTGAATCGCAGTCCTCATTCTGGCTCCCATTCGCTCCATTTCCCTCAGCAAGTTCCTTACTCTTCCTGAGGCACTACGTCCTCTCCAAAATGTGGAGGCTATACTCCACTCATAGAGCAATTCATGAATTGAATATTAAAGATAATTGTCTCCACCATGCCCAACAACTAGAAACCAATCATTCTACCTCATAACTTTTTCCATATCAAGAATGCTGTACAAATAGAATCCTTACTATGGGACAATTTTGAGGCTGGCTTTTTTCACACAGAATAATCTATCTAAATTGTTGTTTATACCAACATCTTTTCTAATGTGTAATTTTCCATGGTCAGG
>PVKN010028715.1:0-13173 GCA_004027915.1 Capromys pilorides
AGCACAAGGTCCTGAGTTCAATCTCTGGTACCACCAAAAGAAAAAAAAAGAAAAAGAGCACCAAAAAATAGGAAGTCCATAAGAGAAATCTGAAACTGGACATAAAAATGCAGTCTGTCTATATTAGCTACAGATATCTGGGGAACTTCCAAAAGATGCAGATAAAAGGCTAGAAAGTGGGTGGGGATGAGACATGAGCTAAAGGATGAGCCAACCCCAAATGCTCCTTGCTATATGCATTTAGTACCATGTGAACTGAAAAGTAAAGGCATGTATTTTGAAACAAAAAGAAACGTTAATGTATAAAAGGAGAGAAGGCTGTGCTTAACCTAGGGAGTGGCTTTTAGTGATAGAATCTTAGGCACTGTGAACCAAGTGTGGTGGTGTGTGCCTGCAATCCTATAGGTGGGAGGCAGAGGCAGGAAGATTGCAAGTCTCAGGCCGGCCTGGGATTTAGAGGAAGTTAAAGACAAGCCAGGACTATCTACTGATGTCCTATGTCAAAGAATTAAAAAAAAAAAAAAAAAAAAAAAATTGTTTTTGAGAAGAGAGTTTTTAGGCTAGGGAGATAGCTCAGTAGAATAAGAACTTGCCTGCCAAGCACAAGGTCCTGAGTTCAATCCCTAGTACCACAAAAAAGTTTTGCAAATGCCCATTTTATTAACCTACCTGTGTAAAACAGGCTGGGCACAGCACATTTCCTTGTTTCAAAGGTGCCTCAGCAATGTTTTCCAGCAGAGTATCTTTCTTGTTTTCTTTCTCTATCTGCTATAAGGGAAGAGCTCTCAAATATCTCTGGGGAATAACTGGATGCTGGCTTCAGAGGGGAGTGTGGGGCAGTTCCAATCACATGCAGGGACAACACCACTTCAGGGACAGTGAGTTCAATGACGTGTCCCTCCGGCTGAGCTCCACCCTAGGCTGCCTCATGGCCAGTCTGCTGTAAATTCCTCTGGATCCTAAGCCTGTGGGTTGTAGGGGCCCAGTCCATGGATGTGGAAGATGACCCATCACAGACACAGCCACTGGGGAGAGCTGAGCCTGTGTTGGTAACTGTGACGGCAAAAGGATGCTGCTTTTGTTTTTGTTTTTTGTTTTTTTGAGACAGGTTTTCACTGTAGTTCAGGCTGGCCTTGAACTCAGTCTGTCACCCAGGCTGGGCTTGAGCTCCTAGCAATCATCCTGCCTCAGTCTCCTAAGTGCTGAGATTACAGGCACTGAGGTCACTACATCAGGCTGGCAAGCAAATACTTGGTGTGAGGGTTGTAAGGAACTGTATTCGCCAGTCTAACTTTGGTGAAGAATGGCTTCAATTCAAGGGCTGCAGGAATTCAGCGTTGCTTTGGGCCCATATTTAGTCATTTAGGGAGAGAGTGCTTGATTTTCACACAGGTGCTGAGAACCTTCTGGTCTGGCTGGGACTACCCATCTTTCCCAGCTGCTTCGAGCATGGGAAAGGGTGGCTCTGACTCAGTTCCCATGCTCTTCGGTGGGCATGGCCAGTGAAGCCTGTGCCCAGTCCCCACTCATGACCTCAGAGCTCTCTACCTGAGAGTTTGTGCCTGGTCTTGGGCACATCTGGGTGGCTTTTCCTTCTGGTTCACTTATTGCTTTAACATTTATGGTTGAGACCATTAGTTTTTAACCCTCATCACTGAAATCTTTGCTAAAACAAGGCCTGTGGCCAGGAATGGTGACATGTACCAATAATCTCAGCACTCTGGGAGGCTGAGCTAGAAGGATGATGAGTTCAAGTCTAAGTCTAGCCTACATAACTCGGTGAGACCATTTCAAAATATAAAAAAAAAAAAAAATCAAAAATAAATAAATAAAAAACAATCATGCTAAAAGGGGCCAGGGAGATAGCTCTGTGGCACAATGCCTGCCTGGCAAGTGCAAGGTCTTGAGTTCAAACCCTGGTCCCACAAAATCAATCAACCAATCAATCAATCAATCAATCAATCAAAAGGGCTGAGAGTAGAGCTCAGTGCAGAAGTCCTGAGTTCAATCTCCAGCAGCAATGAATAAAATAAAAATAAAAAGACAAACAACTCAGTAATACATGCACCTTGAATATATTTTAGTATCTCTCAAGACCATCTTTTTTCTTTTTTGAGACAGAGTCTTGCTACCATATTTCCCTGGAAATAAGATCTAGCCAGAAAATAATCAGCCTTACAAACTAGAGACCAAAAATGCCAGCCCCACTCAGCCTCTCCTTGCCTCACGTGCCCTCCCGGTGCTCTTGCTCAGTGGCTGCTCTGTAGGTGTGTGCCCGACGGTGGGTGAAGGAGACCATAGGGCACCAGAGTGCCATGTTAAGCTGAGGCTCCAAGTCCTCCCTACTCACCACCCAGGGGCAGTACACCAGCATCTATGCTTGGCCACCAGGCACACGACAGAGTCCTCACGGCTTGCAGCCCCCGCAGGACCAACACTAGCACACTTGCCCAGCTCACAGTGGACCTGCCTCTGTGCCTCGCTTTCTTCTCTAAAGTTGGCTATGGCATGCTTTGATCCGCAGGACACTGTCCCTGTTACACAGGCGATGACAACAGGTCTCCATCTTCAGGGACTTACATCTAGTTTACACCAAATTACAGGAAGCTTTAAATCCCATAACTTACAAGCCCCCAAATTCTTAACAAAATTTTCACCCTTAACTAAAAAAATAAATAAATTAAAGCTTATAGACTTAAAACATCTGTGTTTTGAGATATGTAATTTTATGAATCAACATTTTGCACATATGAAGGAAACTAATCGAGGCATAGAGTGTTATATCACAACCTAAATGGAACAATCTTACTTTATGTAATAAATACATTTTTTTTTTTAACATTCCTGTTCTTGTTCCATAAGAAAGTTCTTTCAGGGTCTCTGAACTGAAAACCTGTCCCTAGGCCATAAACAGCACCTGCTGTTCCTGTATTACCCAGATGTGGTTGTCAGGGGCACAGCTTGGCCCCTGAGTGGTTTTAGTCAGCTTCTTATTCTGGCACGAGGCTGTGGCCCTCTGATGGCACAAAGCCTGTCCTAGGAAGCTCAGTTTAAAACCTTCCTCGTTTTGTGTTGTGTACAGAAAGAATGAAATGAATCATGTGCCCTCCTGATAACTTTGTTTGGCCAGCAACTGTTTAGAAGATTTTTCTAGCAACCGGGGGTCATTAAGCATGGGGTTGGGGAAAGAGAGGGGGCCTGAGACCAGCACCAAATGCACAGGAGTGGAGTACCATAGTCCTTTTGGTGGTCACTCAAGGCATGGATGATGTCCCATGAGAAGACCCTCCAAGTGCTGCCTTAAAAATGATGTGGAATACAATGTCCATAAACAATGCATCCTACCTCCATCAAAATTGCATTAAACATTTTCATTCATTCAACAGAGGCAAAATATTTGGATATATTCTTTAAAGTGAAATACAATTTTTCTTCTCTTTTTGAGACAAGATCTCTCTCTGTAATTCAGCCTGGCCTTGAACTTACATGTAACTCTGGCTGGCCTGGAACTTGTAGTGATCCTCCTGTCTCAGTCTTCCAAGTGCTGGGACTATGCATGTGCATCACCACTCCCAGTTCACTCACTGCTTAGTTTTTAAAAACATGTGTGGTGAAATGTTAACATGTTCCATATATAGCTCCATGATAAGGGTAAGTCAAAAAGCAGAATTTGAACACATTTAGTGAAAATGTATACTCATCAAAAATCCTGGAAGAATGCGCAGCACTGTGCCAGGACTCCGTGGCCAGCTCTGGGCAGTGTGACTGTGGGTCATGTTTACTTTCTCATGTTCCTTCCTGTGTGTCTCCCTTTTCTAAAGACATTCAGTGGTTTTTAGTGCTCTGAGTGCTGACTGTGGGTTCAGGAGGGAGGGGGGCTGTGTGTGCACCACCAGGACTAAGGGAGTGCCACAGCAGGACACCAGGCTGCCTCTAGAGGCAGCTGTGAGCTGTCCCTGGAAAGCTTACATCCAGAAAGGCTGTGAGAGAAATGCAAGAACTGCACTGCAGAAAGAGGGAACAATAAATATAAGCAGCTATATGACTGAGCTGTAGACAATATAAATGATTAACAATGTTTAACTGCAGGTGAAAACTTTCCCAACTAATTAAGGAAGCACAAGCTAGTCACAATGAGATGTTGCTTTAGCTATTCAATTAGCACAGAAGAAAAATGACTGCCCAAAGGCTTGGGAGCAGAGGTCACATGCCAGCGGGCATGGCCACTCTAGGAAGCCATGTGGCAATATTGATTTAATTTTTTTTTTTTTATGTATTTAGGACAGGGCCTATAGGGTCTCACTACATAGATCGGACTCATAGTGGTTCTCCTGTTTATAGCCTCCCAAGTGCTGGGATTATAGGCATGCATCACCACATTCAGTCTCAATCGCTATCTGAGCATGTCCTGAGGGTGAGGCCAGCATGGCAGGCCAGGAATAGAAGCCGTAGCCCCTTCATCTGCCTAAGCGGGCACTTTAATCTGCTGAGTTATCTGGCCAGCCCTTTAATTCAGAGTCTTAATGTTTCTCCTAATGGCCTAGAAACCCTCAGTTCTACAAAGCTAAATTCTATGGACATGCATTTGTGATGTGGACAGAGATTAGTGTGTTTAGATGCTTATAGCTAGTTCATTCATTCATTCATTCATTCATTCATTCATTCATTCCATTCACTCATTCATCCACCTATACATTTGGGACAATGTCATCACAGGTGTTCACCATGTTATTTAGCTTCATTACTGGCATATGTATACATGCTTTCATTCAACTCAAATATCGCGCCAAATACTATGCAAGCTTTAAAACTCAAGCTAAATATACACATCACATTTCCATAGAAACACATTATGTTTCTATAGAAACATCTAGAGCATTTTTATCCTTATTACTGTACTGGATTCTCTGACCTCCCAAGTGGGGCAGAGCTAGCCTCATGCTGGGAAACTAGTGTAGCTATTACTGAGCTGGTTTCCTCTTCCCTGCTCCTTTCTTTAGAGCCTGAGTCATCCTTAGGTCTTGGGTGCAGCCCCACATCCCCCTGATCATTTAAACTCAGTATCAAAAGTAGAACTGACCTTGACTACCCCGCTACAAGGAAGAGAAATAACCATATGATATATTTGCTTTGTGGTGTTGGAACACAGGACTAGGTGAGCCTACCCCTAAGCTCACCCCAGTGCTGAAATCCATTTTAAAACAAAGGACTAACAGTCATAGGGCATTGTCCTGTTGGTAAATACTTACCAGTGTGGATTAAGGCACAATTTTCCCCTGTGGGTCTATAATTTTTTCTCATAGCCTGTGGTATACTACCTGGCAGAGATTCACATGTAGGTAAGTGCTGAGACAGGTCCTAGAAAACAAAAATCTGATTTGAGAATAACAAAAAAGAATTACAAATCAGAAGAAAAGAAATATAAAAATGGATATACTTAGGGCTGGTAGGATAGCTCAGAGGACTAAGTGCCTGCTTAGGCAAGCACAGGAATACAGGTTTGATCCCTGGCATCACATGGCACGTCGGGCCCAACCCCAAGATGGGGTGAGCTGGCCACTAGAGACTGGGCTTGGTGGTACATGCCTGTAATCCTAGCACTGGGGAGGCTGAAATCAGGAGGATCACTATGAATCTGAGCTGTGTAGTGAGACCCTGTACCAAATACATAGAAGAAAAAAAATTGATATACTTTACTTTCCTTAGTGCTAATGTATAGCTCTGTTGTAAAGCAATATGTAAATTTTTTTTTTTTTTTTTTTACTTTTTGAGACAGGGTCTTACATTGCAGTTTAGGCTGGCCTTGAACTGATCATTTAGCTCAGGCTGGCTCCTGTCTCAGCCTTCTGAGTGCTGAGATCATATGTGCCACCATGTCTGGCATCATCTAATGCTTACTCCATCAACATGTTCATTGATCACTTACTGCACGCCAAGCGCTGCAACCTTGGCTGCTGCACAACCTGAAATTCAAGCGTGCCCAGCTTGCTGGCATTTCCTGTCTCCAACCTTGCTGATTTTCCCGACACTACTTGCCCCAGTGGTTGTGGCTTAACTGAATAATCCCACATCCGGTGATGAAAAGAATTTATATTTTTCTTTTAACAGCTATACTTCAGTATTCCTCAGTCAGAGCCAGGGATCCAGCTTACTGGTATAGCACTTTGCCTGGCTGTGAAAGGTTCTGGGTTCAACTCTGAACTGAAAAGAAAACCAAACAAAAAGTTTTTGCTAACCTACATATCTTAGGGAGTGTGTGTACCTGGTTATTTCTTTCTTGTCAGCTGCCAAGTCTACTAGAGATATAATCTCCAAACCACTAAAATAACCTAGTTGTACTTAAGAATCCACCTGACCATGTTATGAATATGGTGGTAGCATGTAATCTATTCATCACAGGCTAATTTATAATTGTCACAATTAATCTGGCTGCATTGTCATTGGTGCTGTGAACTGCAGCATGAGTGAAACACAGCTGAACATGACCAAGTGAAACTGGAGCTGAAGCTTCCCCAGAGATCTGCCAAAAGACCAAAGGCTTTCAGTCTACCAGGGAGATAGCAACAGTATAATTAATGGTAACAGGCTGACATTCACTCAGTGTTTCACTGTGTACTATGCAGTAAATATCTTATTTAGTTCTCAGAGTAGCCCTAACCTAAAAGGACAGTTACACCATTCTCCATATTTTACAGATTAAGAAACTAACTTCAGAAAGAGAAAGTGTTGTAGGAACTCCAATCCTGGGTCTGACTTATATCTCTAAAATGCCAAAGTTGATGCAAAATAATTTTTTTTTAAAAAGAAGTCTTCAATTCTACATATAGATATATAGAAAATATAATGGGTATGTAAATGTTTGGCTATGTGAAAATGTCTATGCATGTTTACTTATATAGATAAATTACATTTATAACTACATGAACTGTTAAATTTATGAGAGCCCAATCATCTGAAACAACTGCATGCTTCCAGAGGGATCTGAATTTATTATATTGCTTTTTATCTGAGAAGCTGCCACAAACTTAAACAGGAAACCTATTTTGGCTCTTCTCTGACACTCCTCAGTTCTTCAGGCCTTCTCTCCAGTTGTTCTGTAAAGCCTAGCTAGGACACACACACAAGGACTTGGTCAGGAACCACTGCAACCACTGGGTTCACAGAGCCTCCCTCCCTCTCTTCAACTTCCTTGCCATCCTCTTGGAGGGGGAAAGTCAAAAAAAATGATTTCTTACTGGGGAAATAGATCAGAACCATGACCACACTTCCTGTCTACTCTACTCTGAAAAGTCTGTCAAGTAGATTCTCCCTCCTTTTGGGGATGATAAGAGAGGCTCAGGGCATAATAGGAGGGTACTGCTGGGGGATTATGGGAAAACCTAATGGGATGATGGGACTGATCTGCAGGGGGATGATGGGCTGGGCTCACGGAATGATGGGAAAGAACCATGAGATGATGGGATTGACCTGATGCAGGATGATTAGAGTCCTATAATAAGGCTTCTGTGATCATCAGTTATTTCCCAGTTAGGGTGTAGGGCTAGAGGCTGCTCTGAGGAAGCTCTATGAAGCTTTACCCCAGCTCTGCAGGTGCCATGGGGTGGTACCCAGCTGGAGAGCACCTCCTTTCTGGAAAGGCTTGATAATATAGTTGCTACTGAAGGGGCAGGAGGTTGGGCCTGTTGTCTACCTTGTCTTGCCTTTCCCATCAATTATTTTGATAACTACTAAATCAACATTATGGTGAAAATGCTGTAGCTTGAAAGATGAGGAGGTGGGGCTCTGACTGATTTGTATGGCACCTAAGCTCGTATTAATGCTTAGGATTCAATGGCACCATGGCTAGGTGCCAGCTGCTCTTACAATATGATGCAGAATAGGGTTTGCTTAACTACAGATTGCTTAAGGCATATTCTAGAGTTCTTAATGGAAGACTGATAGAGCCAGTGCTCTTGGCTTGGTAGAAGTCACTCCCAGAAAACCATATTTACTCCCTTAGATCAGAGGTCTGGGGTTAGCAGCAATGGCTCTTAAATGAGGCAGCTCTACTTCAGTCCAGCCCATTGGCTGGCCTGGGCAATGATCTTATCTCTCAGACTCCTTTCCTTAGCTGTATAATGAGGACCTAATAAGATGGTGAGGACTTAATAAGAAAAGGCATAGAATATGCTTAACAGTACACTGCATAGGGTCAGAACTTGGCAAACATTAGTTTTTGTTATTGTTAGAGCCAATTAGAAAGTTGAATTTCTGACATTTATTTTGATATGCCAAGAGCTAACATTTATTTGCATATATTTGATCATATTACCATTCCAGATTTCTAACATTTAAAATACTTTTGACATTTTATTATAAAAAGAAGACATGCTCAATTATAGTAAATGTGGAAACTGCCAACAAATAGAAAGAAAATAATGATCATCTGTCATCTCCAACTCCTCACTTTTTCCCACAAGATAAGCTATTAAGCTTTGGTGTTTATGTTTTCATCTTTGCAACTAAAAACGATGTAACCTTAGGGTCCAGCTGTCAGTTTGCTTGTAACTTGCTCATTTATTTGTAAGTGATGGATTTGGGCCTGAGGATTTGGGTAGTATTGCAAACTTATATGATATTGTTTTTTGAAAGAAAAGACTGCAGGTAAAGTGTGCTCTGGGAGATATAGGGATCACTTCCCACATAGATGTTAACATCTATGCTAGTGAGACTAAAGGCACAGCAACTACCACAACATAAATAACATAGTATGGTGGGTAGAAGAAGGAAAGCTTTATTTAGCTGATATGTGATTTCTTTGAGAACTTTGATCATCTTTGATCACCACAGCAGCTCTTTAGAGATTTTTAAGAGCTTATTCTGCATTTACAGATTAGAAAACTGAGGCTCAAAATGTAGGTAAATTGCTAGGGGTTGCCAAAGTCCAAGAGCCAGGGGAACCCAGCTTGAGAACACATGGGTCGTAGCTCTGCTTAAGTAATGGCTTCATCAACTAATTGTCTCTGTTATGGTTTATGTCTAGTTGTCCCCCCAAAGCCTCATGCAATCATGGGGCGGAGACTTCTAGAATTTGAGACTTGAGTCATGATCCACTGGGATTATGTGTTTTAGTACTGATGGGATTATCCGTCTGAGTATTTCTGGGATTATTGGTGTGGCCTAAGGTGGATAGGCTAAGGCAGAGAGCCTGAATGCAATATAAAGAGAGACAGAGAGACAGACTCTAGCTGTTGCTCCCTGCTCCCCTGTTGGTCTGTTGGCTCTGTCGCGGTTGTTGCTGTTCCGCCACCATGAACTGAATGCTCTTTGCCCTGTTCCACTCAGCCTTGGGCCAGCCGAATATGGATTGAAACCTCCAGCAACTGTGAGCTAAATAACCCTTTTCTTCCTTCATTTTGAGTGTCAGATATTTGTCCCAGCAATGAGTAAAAAGTAACTAAGACAGTCTCCAAGAACTATTTTTTCTCCATTCAGATAATTTTTTTGGAATATTTAAATTACTAGGATAAAATGATCTATTTATCATCATTTAAGATATTACAATTCAAAAGAAACAGAAAGAACCAAATGATATCTTAAGATGAAACACAGTTATTTGTATAATTTGCAAAAACACTGAACATACAAATGGACAATGGCCAGGACATGAATCAAAGCAGAACTCTGACACAGTAACAGTACAGGACACTTAACCTGTCTACAGCACAAGCATGGAGACAGGCCTGCTATCAGTGAGGGTTTTAGGAAACTGGACCGCTGTCTCTACCCAAATGCCAGGAAGCCAGACAATAACCCCTGTCACAACCAAAACGGTCAGGATTTGAACAACTGTCAGCTTTCCTCATCTATATCCTGTCTGCAACACTGTGATAACCATGGGGCACAGAGGCAGCCCTATCGGGTACCAGGTGCCCTGCTCCTAGTTAGTTGGCTGGAAGCATTCCATATGGAGCATGGCTTCTTTTTTTGGTACTGGGGATTGAATTCAGGACCTTGGGTTTTTGGGGAGGCACATGTGCCACTGAGCTGTGTCCCTGGGCACAGCTTCTGTAGCTTCCCCTCTTTTACTGTCAAGCTTTCCCACTCCTCTCCTCTGTTTCCCTGAAAAAATGCAACGATGGTCACTGGTTCCCTTGCACTTGCAAGCCCTGAATAAACCATCTTATTTTCACTTGACCTATTTGTCTTCAAGTACAAAATCAGTTTCTTTTAAGTAAAACTAATGGAAGAAGACAGACTCCTACAACATTGCCATCTTTTTCTCAATATTGCCATCTTATCTTGAGCCTCAAAGCCCATACAAACTGGATCTGTGCCTTTGGTTGAGCACCTACTATGTGCAAAACATTCTTCTAGGTGCTGTGTGGGAAGCAGATGAGGGTGACATGGGTGTTGGATGTCTGGAAGGCAAATGATCACCCAGATGCTTACTGTGGGAGGCAGGACATGGTTCCTCCAGTAATGATGGATTAAGTGGCATAGGCATTAACAATGAGCCCAACTGAAGGATCCACAGAAGTGGCAGAAGGGAGTTGTCTAGTGCTTACAATAAAAAATTTCAAATATAGCAGAATCAGGGGAGCATATATGAATCCAACAAACTCACTATGGAAAATAATACAGAGTTAAAAATAGAAGAAAAAAGTCTGGGAATATAGTTCGGTGGTAGAGTGCATGTCCACCATATATGGGGACTTAGCTTGAAGCCCCATGTTTGTGTCTAGTTGTCCCCCTAAAGCCTCATGAAGTCATGAGGTGATCTTCTAGAGTTTGTGATTAACTCATGATCCAATGCTGGGATTGTAGGTGTGAGTGCTACACCTACCCTGGGGAAGATAGCCTGAATATGATATAAGGGAAGGAGAGAGGCTTTTGCTGTTACTGTTGCTCCTTCCCACTTTTACTCTTGCTGTTTTTGCTACCATGAACTGCTGCCCTCTGCCATGTACCACTCTGCCTTGGAGCTGTTGAATATGGACTGAAACCTCCACAAACTGTGAGTGAAATAAACCTTTCCTTCCTTAATTCTGGATGTCAGTTATTTTGCTCAGGAAAAGAGAGAAAAGTAACTGAGACACCCCAGTATAGCAATCAATCAATCAATCAATCAATCAATCAACCAACTTGAAACTAGAATGATCTGCCAGCCCACCAATCCCACTTCCAGGCATATATCCACAGGAGCTGTAATCTGTGCTGCAGAGATGCCGGCACTCCTGTGCCTGGTGCAGCAGTGTTCAGAACAGCCAATATGAAGAAACAGTATGAGTGTCCATCAACTGACAAAGGAAATGATGATGAGTTATGAATACTACACATTTAAAAAAAGAAAGGAAATTCTATCATGTGTCATACCCTGGATGTACCTGGAGGACAGTAAAACAGGCTAGATTCAGAAAGTCAAATGTGGTGTGATCTCACCCATATGCACTTGCCAGCCCACTTATGCTGCTATAACAAAATACCAGGTAGTGTGTGAAGCAGAAATTTATTCTCTCGTCATTGTGAAGGTCAGGAAGCCCAAGATAAGACATGATCTTGTGGCGAGGGCTTTCTTGCAGTGTCCTCAAATGGGAAAAGGTGCAGGGACAAACATGCTATTGTCCTGCAGAAAAGCAAGACAGAAGGATGCTGTGTGCAGTGTCCTTTATAACAGCCTAAACGTTGTGCATAGCGTAGAGCCCTGTTGGTCTTATCACCCCTTAAAAGCCTCACTCTTTTTTTTTTTTTTTGTATTTAGTACAGGGTCTACAGGGTCTCACTACATAGATTGTAGTAATCTGTCTGTGTTCAGCCTCCCAAGAGCTGGGATTACAGGCTTATGTCACCATGCCCCAGGGCTGGAGCCAGCATGGCATGCCAGGGATCGAACCTGTCCACTGTGCTCTGCCTAAGCAGGCGCTTTAATCCGTTGAGCTATTTGTCCAGCCCCTAAGGGCTGGACTCTAATACCTGTGGTATGGGTGGAAGTTTCACCAGAAGGTCTGAGTGTTAAAGGCTTGATTGCTAGCCTGGGGCCCTACTAGGTGTGTGTGTGTGTGTGTGTGTGTGTGTGTGTATGTGTGATGTTCAAACAGTGGAGCTTAGAGGATATTAGGTTCCAGGTGCAGAGCCTTGAAATGATATTGGGTTACTGGCCCCTTTCTCTCTTCACTCTCAGCTGCCATGAGGTGAGCAGTTTCCTCCACTATATGTGCCAACCATGATGTACAGTGCTGCCACAGGCCCAAAAGCAAGGAGTTAACTAACATAGGCAGAAAGCTCTGAAACTGTGAGCCAAAATAAACCTTTACTCCCTGAATCCATAACAATATCTCAGAATTACAGTATTTTGTCACAGTGACAGAACAGTAACACACTATCACACTGGTAACACCTGATCCAGGAAGAAGACATTTAAACCGTAGCATTGTGAAATGCAAACAAGTCACATTTACAGAAGCAGAGAGTGGAGGGGTTATTACGAGGGCCGGGGCATGGGGAAAACAGATGTTGGCTGAAGGTTATACACTTTAGTTGTAAAATAAGTAATCTCTGCAGATAAGATGTGTAACATGGTGACTGTCATGAATGTTAGTGCCTTGTTTACTTGAAATTGGATGAGATTTTAAGTGTCCCCAGCCACCCCCACAAAAACACACTCATACATAAGTAGTACTATGGCAGGTGATGGACATGCTAACTTGTCATTTCATTGTGTATTGCATATGTAGCATTTAAACTTAAATATTTTTAAAAATTGTCATTCAAATTTTACATTTTTCTTATATTCAAACCATTACAATGGAGTACAGTTGAAGTTCTTTCCTCCCTTTCTAAATCCCACTCTTCTTTCCCTCTTTCAGGGTGTCTTTTTATGACACTCTGAAGCTATTTTGGCCAGAAGCTCCTTAGCTAGTGATTTCTGGTAGGCAGAGACTGGAAGGCAGATAGTCCAAGGAGAGAGAAGGGCACCTGCAGCCAACGTATACAGGTGGGGAAGTGAGGGACGTTTACGCGTCTTGCTAGTGGTCTGGTCAGTGAAATGTCGAAGCACATGGAGGGAAAGGGCAACCATCTAGGAACACAGTGCATGGGAAGAAGACTGTCAGTGACCGGGATCTGAAAAAGGAGAGGGTGAAGATGCTGAGGATGAGACTGTAGGAAAGAGCTGCTGTAATGTGGCGGTAGGAA
>PVKN010028716.1:0-13168 GCA_004027915.1 Capromys pilorides
GCACATGCACATAGTCTCAGAAGTTGGTATAAGTTTATAGCTGGGTTGATGGCTTAAGTCTTATATTGTGGAATATGCTTTGATACAGAGAATCTTTGAGTTATATAGATACATAATACTATGTATGGATAACAAAGAGAATACATATTTTTTAGGATTTCTACTTTGTACCTATGTTTGATACTGCATGCTTTACATATATTATTTCATTAATTTCTGTTACCCTCCTGGGTAGTTTCAACATCTTCCTCACTGTTATATCCATTAACAGGATGGATGCCATGAAGCAGCTCACAGATTTAAGTACCTAGCAAAAGTTGTGCAAGTAGTGCATGATCCCGGTTTCCAATTTCCAGGCTGTGAACTCTGTGGTCTTCCTACTCTAGGGAGTCTGTACACACATGTTCAGCAATACAGTGGTAATGGGGCAACAAGGAACAAGGAGTTGGTGTGGCTGTGTCTCAGTACATAAGCAGGCTCTGGGGAGAACCAACCTAAACACTAGACTGGCAGGCTGAGATAAGGGAGAGAAACAGGTTGAAAACTCAGGTCCTGAGTGAACAGGAAGGAGGACTGCCTGGGATATAAAGATTCTGGGGAGAATGGGGGCTGGGCTTGGGAGAAGAATTTAGCCAGGGGATCTAGTACTTCTTTCTTAGTCAACCCCATGAACATGGCCATTCCATAACTGTGGCCTGCATCCTCAGCTTGATGCTCAGAAAGCTGTGTAACTGCTTGAGACCTAGTAGCACCCAAGGCCACCCCATTCCACTTTGATCACAATGGGCCAGAAAGTTCTAGTACTCTATACAGCTTGTCACTTCTTTATAGTCTGGTTCTCAAAGGCCCACATCTGTTCCCTACTTCCAACTACTGGGGCAGGATTAGCCAAGTCAAATGAGAGGTCAGGGCAAAAGCATGCTTTTATTATTACTTCATTAGGATGGCGAATGCTCATTGTGAGCATAAATGTCAGTTAAGGTTACAGCAGCAGGATCACCGGTGATCACTGCTCCATGCTCTAGGGAATCTGGGTTCTCTTCCTATTTTTTTGTAGCCAAACTCATATGTTCCCATGCAGAGGGCCCTGATCCTTCATTCTAGCTCTGGGTGTGTACAAAATAACAGCTGAGAGTGGTCTTTGTTTCCAAATACAAGCTATAAAATCAAACATTCAGATGGAGTTGATGATGATAATGAAGGTCAACAATTTCAGTTCAACCTTACTTCTCCAAAAATTAAAAAAAATATATATATACAGTTAACAAACCGACCAGATCTTAATTAATTTGAAAATCATTCTTTATACCTTTGCATCTGTTTTTGTGTTGGTCCCTGTCACTAAGTAATATACGGACTATTTATTTGTGCACACACCACAGCTCAGATTCATTTAAGCATTAAGGGAGAACCAAATTGCAGGCTTTATTCATTCTTTCTGCAAAATAGAGCACGGAGTCAGCCCAAAGCCCACTTTCTCTTATCTAAGCCTGGGAAATCAGGGAAATTGAAAGACAGAGGCCACCAAGGGAACCCCAGCTCCTTAAACGCACAGGTGAGTCCTCGAGGGTCTCTGGCACATGAGAGGCATGGACGGGCATACCTTTGTTCTCCCTTGTCAGCTTGTCAGCCATGTCCCAGTGCTCGTAGCCCCGAAGCACATTGCTAGTGATATTGACGTGGCTGGCGGCCATGTGGTGAATGCGCTGCGGGATGGTGACCGGGCCGTTGTTGCAGTTCCCCACGGCATTGATGGGAGAGACATTGTTGAGAGACACTGGGGAAGGAGTGGTCCTGGGGAATGGAAAGAGATGTTGCTGGTTAGGCTGAAAGGAAGAGTGACAGCTGGCTTTTAGGCCTCCCTGCGCACACTGGGATCTCCTAATAATACCGTATACCAGGGTAAAGTTGGGCGTGGTGAGCAGGTTTGAAGACCCACCAGAGGGCAGTTTGTCTCCACTCCTCATGGCTCTTGTCAGAGCACATTGCACAATCTTCGTTTGCATGGGGCCCTTGTCCAGAAACCGTGGTGTAGACAGAGATTTATCCTCACCCCGTCCACTCTGCCTTCTCTGATGACCCTACTCTGAACTCCAGCACCGGGTCATTTCTAACCTGAAACGCTTAGGTCCTCAATGCCCTCTGCCAACTCCTATGGCCTCCATACACATTGCTGCTTTCGTTTCCATGCCCAGAGAGTACTAGGTGAACCTGTGGCACTATTTCTACCTACAAATACAGTGATCACTTTGAATATATGTAGTAAGCATTGTGATGACTGAGAGAAAAAAAAAAAAAAAAACAGCTCAGAGCTAAGAGGGTTTCTCTGTTGGGTGCCACAATGGCTACTGGCAGTTAGAAAGCACTTGATATGCAATAGTGGTCTATTATCAAAGTGTTTTGTAGAAACCACAATGACAGTTTGCTCCAAATACAGTTACCACAATAAGGCAAATGCAAGTCTTAAAAGCTCTCCAAGGAGTCATATTGGGTAAGTTGTAAAATACAGAATTCTTTAGGATTCTTTAGGATGTACAGAGATGGGATATGAATTGGTGACTGTTCGCTTGCATACCAGTTTGTAAAAAGAAGGCTTCAGACTTCCGACCTTGGGCAGTACCAGTGTCTGGATGCAACATTTTATTGCATTCTTCAACATTAGTAGCATGGAGTTACCTTCTGTCTGCACTCAGGAAGGGATTATTTTTGTTCCAGGGCTTAGGCTTAGACCACACAACTGTAGACTCTCCCAGGGACTGTCCTTAATGCATCAGTGGCATCTCTGGTATAACAGTAAGGTCTGTGTGCCCCTCATTAGCTTATCTTTGCTCAATCACACATTGACAAATTTCCTGGACAAACGAATCACTCTATCAGGGGACATTATGAAGAAGCACAAGAAATGAGAGGCTGGGTACACGCCTGTAGTCCCAGCTACTTTAGAGGCTGGGCTGGGAGTTTGAGGGAAATCTGGGCAACATAGCAAGACCATCCTCTGAAAGAAAAGAGAGGAAAGGGAGATATAAAGAGGTGGAAGAGACGAAGAAAGGAAAGAAGGAAGGTAGGAAGGAAGAAAAGGAAACGAAGGAAGGAAGAGGGAAGGAAGGAACAGTGTTTGGGATGCCTGCCATCTGTTTATTAGAAAGAACCCTACCTACCCTCCAGCACACCATCAGGGAGGCCTGTCTTACTCCCAACCCACATCCCCTTACCAGCAGCTCTCCTTGGCAACTCTGGATTTTCCAGGATGGCTGTGTTTCACAGAGCCTACATCTGCTCTCTGAAGATGCACACCCCGATGAGCAGGGCACACATCTGGTCTGGGATAGCGGCAATCACAACATACCCACAATGCAGTGTTACTGAGGAGCTCTGAGCTCAGTGGGAGCAATCCCAGCTGAAATGCTCTCCTAGAGATTCACAACCACCATACCTGTGACCGCAGCAGCCCCTGGAAGAAGCATTTCTGTGGACAGAATGCATCTTCTGTATAGTCTGGTCTCAGGGGAGAGTGAGTCCTCACACTTGCTCTGTAATTGCCTAATTTTAGAACATATGAGAGTTTCCTCCTATGCTTATGATCTCTGACATACTTTCTGACTTATTGGGAGATATATTCTCTTTTCTCAAGGTAGGTGCAACATGGGAGGATACCCAAGGTAAGGGACAGAATAGTCTTGCTAATGACAAAAAAAGCAGGGAAGGCTGGATTTCTTTAGTGTCATAGTATGTGAATGCTGTTTTCTTGTCTCTTTTTTCCAGCAGTGGTCATTAAATCTTGAATGTTGATTTATGGCAAGAAAGAAACAGTTCTTCATTGTTAATCTCTAGTGAAAGTGACAACGCTGTCAGGTGCCACACATGGTGAAAAAGAGACTGTGGCACTGAAATCTGGATAGACTTGAATTCTGGTGTTGACCCTGCCACAAAGTTGCTCCTCAGCACATCCATTTCCCTTGTTGAGGTTACGTTTTCTAGACTAAAACACAAGTTTGATTCAGTGATTTCCAATCATGTCCAGAAATCACAAGGACAAACCAATCCCCTCTCTACCTCAGATATTTTGAAAATCTCTTTTCTACTCATATATGGAAGCAAAACACACAATTGACATCATAAAGGCAGAAAGTAGAACCATGCTTATTTCAGGCTATAAGAGAGGAGTTCAAAGGTTTCTAGTAGAAAGAAGTGACACACATTTAATAAGTTGGGCATTTTGATTACCTTGATTTGATCATTAAACACGCTAACTGTGTGGAATTACTACACTGCGTCAGAAATGGACATGATTGTTTTTTTTTTTTTTTTTTTTTTTTTGTATTTTAGGGAAGGTTTGACAGGGTGTTTAGGGTCTCACTACTAGATTGGTCTCATTGTGATCTGCCTGTTTACAGACCCCTAAGTGGACATGATTATTGGATGTCAATTGAAAACCTTTTTTCGTTATTACAGTGCTATGAGTGGCTTGCTTTTCCATGGAGTCCTTTCTTTCTTTGAAATATTGAACCACAGAGGCAGAAACAGAGAAGGCTCATTTGGGGTCATCGCTGCTCAGGTTTATCATCCACCACTCAGATGTGCAGGTCTGCACAGAACAGTGCAACCATGAAATGAAAGAGTGATTCTATGCCTAAGAGGTTGTGACTGTGGGAAGGAAAGGGCATAGGCAGAGCTAGAGTTACTCCACGATGTGCCCTGCAACCGCAGGCTGGCCCTCACCGCTGCCACAGTAGCCCTGCTGTTCTCTGCTATGGCTCTGTTCTCAGATCTCACCCTTTCCCTCATGCAGCCAAGGCACAGGCCAGGGAAGCACACGGTCAGGCACACACTTCTCACCACTCCTTCCGCAAACACCATGCTCCCTTGTGGCCATGCTAGGCCTTTGCTTGTCCTTCAGCTCACCAGATCCTCACCCCTGCCTTCCTACTTGGGATGCATTTCTGTCAGATATATGCATGGTGTGCTTTATTGCCATCATTTCCTAATTTGCCTATTGAAGACTGTATAGCTGATCTTCCTTTCTCCTTGAGTAACCCTTTCAGTCCTACATCTTTGCTTCAGTTTCTCCCTGACATTTACTATCGCATAGTGTTTGCTTGTTTTTAGTTGTGTTGTTCCTCCACCAGAATGTGATTTCAATGGAAGCACGGAGTTCTGTCTTTTTTATCCTGTGCTATACCCCAACTTTAGAACAGTGCCTGGCACTTAATATGTACTTAGTGAACACCACCATAATACTGGAATGGATTTCCCCTATTCCTAGCTTAGTATCTGCTACATAGAGAGTACTCTGAAGAGTAGAAAGAGAGCATCCTGGACAGGACAAGGATGATGGAGGTGTTTGCAAAGAGCCTGGCAGAGTGTCTCATAAACAGTGTGTAGTCATTAGATATTTGGCAGGTGAAAAGATGAATGGCTCCTTTTTTAAAAGAAGAATGTTTACTAGAGGAGCAAAGTCCATTGTTTTCAGACATTATCAAGTAATTGGCAAAAGCGAGCATAGACCAAGGGCTTCAGAAGGTCAAGGGGAAGGGATGCTTATGTTTTCTAACTGAAGAGGATACAGTGTCAACAATAACTGTGGTAGCAGCTAAGCCACCACTTGTTGACAACTGATGGCCATCAAGCATCATTCCCAGGGCATCATCAATATTATCTCTAAGGGTGCTGGAAAATTCCACAGGGACGTTCTGCTACCGCAGTCTCATAGAAGCTCAGTCTGAGGGCCACACAGCAGTTCACCCAAACAGCCAATATGTGACAGCAGCTAGGTTTCCCTCCAAAGAGCCTTCTCTTTCCTTTCCATCTTGTCTCCTCAAATTCTTTCATCAGCTGTGTGTTCACCTGCATGTCATCTGCATACACACTAGACATTTTCAGTGTCATCTATGTTCACTATCACAGCGCCCCCTCCAAGCTTGGGGAGAAGGCTTCACCTCACCTGGATGGCTCCTCATATGACTCCAGACACTTGCGTCCTTTTGGAATGGGCAAAGCCTCAAACAAGTGAGGCTATCCCAGCTTTCACTTGAGCATGGCATCCATACTCACCCTTCTAGAGGGCCTCAAATGGCCTCTTCTTTCAAAATTCAGTTGCCTTTTTTTGTATTATATCTTTCTGACTCACAAGATTACTGCTCAGCCCCTTTCAGTTCTCTATACTGGCTTCCAGAATTCCCTGTCATGAGTCTGCAAATCTGGCCTGCCCCCATTTCTGTACAGTATGTGAACTGTGCGTAGTTTGAAGTGATAAACATTTGCAATTAATCTGATGCGAGGGAATACTACATTGTGTCACAATGGAATGAAATGATGCTTTAAAAATTTATGCTACTCATTGCTAGCCTTGTATTTCAAAAATTGTACTGGTTATTATATTGTGAATTTCATCAGTAACATTGTTGTATGAATTTGATTTTGCTCTTAAAATCTTATGTATAATAGTCTCAGTTTTTCCTCTGGGCCTATAAAGGTCAAAATACTTACTATCTGGCCTCTTCCAGAATAAGTTTGCTAAGCTTTCCCCTACACAGGCAGACTTTTCAGGTGCATTTACTTTTCTGCATTTTCTTCCCCCAGCACTATGGAGGTTAGCTCCACAGGTCTATTTCAAAAGTGCTGCTTGCCTCTCCATATACTTGTGGGGACCTTCCACAAAAGTATAGCATGATGAGCACCTCTGGCCAATGGCCTTCGCCATTCATTGCCCTCCAGCCAAGAAGAGTTTGCAAATTGGGGGCGCCATCCCAGGAAAGTGTTGTGTGGCATGACTGCTCGGGCCCAGCATCCTCATTCACTGAGAAATCTCACTCATGGGGCATAACTGAGCTTGTGGGTAAGGAGCCTTCTCTGGCCATGTAAGAAGGCCCAAACTCATCTTAGTGGCCTTCCTCAGAACTTTGTCACTTTCATCCACTGGACTGTGTTCTTCTGGCATGCAGGGACCACATACCATATATGTCTGTGTTGCCAGCCCATTGTATAGGCCCTGGCATGGAGCAAGTGTCTCTGAAGCATTTGCAGAATGAATGGGATCTAACCCCCAGGTGCCTATTTGGAGTTGCATCATTCAAAATCTCACCAGCCCACCACAGGAAGTAAAGAAAGGGTGCTTGCTACAGATAGTAGCGGCTTACAAATCATTTCAGGAGGCTTTAATGCTACTTCAGAAGCTTAGAATGTGTTTGAGATCTTTCATTTCAGAATTAATTTTTTCCCAATGATCCTTTAATAGCTGCTTACCTGACCTTGCCTTTGCTTCATTCTGTGCTTAGAGAAAACAGCTTTCTATGGGCCTTTCAATGGTTATTTTTATTTTCTGAACTTTCAGAGAGAAGTGTTCTTTGCCTTTTGTTCATCAGTGTAAGAGTCAGACCTAATTCAACAATTTAAACAGTGCTCCCTTCAATATAGTAATTGAGTTAATGTGTAGCTTTTAATGATTCTGTTCCTTTGCTCTCAATTTTTTATGATCTCCAAGTAGAATTCATTGTTCCACTGCTTTTAGTGTATCCTTTGTAGATATTTATAAAGTAACAGTGGAGACTACATTACTCTTGAAGAAAGTGTTTTGATCGGAGATGCAAGAATGTTGAAATGATGAGAAATTGAAAAAGCAGCTTGGATTTATAAAGCAGGTGCTTTGAGAAGTCATTGTTCACAGTCCTCTAGCTCCCCTTCCCACTACTGGTGCACTTCAAGCAGGGAGGGAGGATTTGCAATCCTAAGACACAGAGATGCTGAGGTGAGTGTGTAAAGGTACCTGGCCAGTTCATGGCACAGGTAGAACTGGATTCAAAACCATCCTCTGTAAGGAATGTCTCTTACAGGTTACACAGGCGCAGATGAAGTCCAGCCCCTCCATTTCAGCAACAGAGAAACAAACATAGATGACAGGAGGGTGGGAAAGAGATCTAACTAATGCTGTGGACCTGGGAGAGTTCACTGAGCCTTGGATTGGCTTTAAAGTAGAAGCTTTTATATTTTAGGTTGTGGTATTTTAGCATTAGTATAAAAATCATCAAGAAGGCTCAGATAATTGGCTGACTAAGTGCCTTCACATTTTCAGCTCTATTATGCCTTCAGTTTTATTAAACCGCACTTATCATATATCAATGAATATTTCATTGGTCTTTCATTACTAGGCAAATCATTGACAAATCACTGCAGTGGAGTTAACTTGACCCTGTCTCCTTGAAATGGCACAGTGCTTGCATCTCATTAGCAAATACGTTTATGATCAACATTTGGCTTAAAGTGCGAATAGTCAAAGAAGTTGGAACCACATCATTTTTAACTTTTCTGCTGTACCATCAGCTGATACCTCACGAGAATTCTCTGCACACATAAACGACTGTCTTGCAGTTGACCTTTGCTCCTGGGTTGTCCATGCAAAATATGTGGGTTCTACTCAATCACTAATTTTCATACAAAAGCAATTTTTCTAAAATACTTACTTTCCATTGCCTACCCATGGAGATGGTATCTGTGCGACTTTTGAAGCGTTTTGCTAAAAGAAAGAGAAAGAGAGAGAGGGAAATAAGGACATCTATTTTGTGTTTTATTAATTCAGAAACAGATGGAAGTGTGATGTAGAGAACATTAATATTGATTGCAGCATTTCGGGATGCAGAGCTGGGGTGTATGTGCACGTCAGCACACCACGTCGCACACTCGATGAAAATAGCTGGTTAGGATAATTAGTGGGCTCCAATCAGGACCATGAAAGTCACTTGATGAAAGATCTTATATACTAAAAGGCCCAGTGAAATCAGACTCGGTTCTCCAAGAAGTGGTTTAATTATCCTCATCCGAAATTTATTCTGCAAAACAAGCTCTTCAGAGCACAAGTAAGCTTTTCACCTTTAGCTCCAGTTGCAAACTTTTTCCCTGGGATACGGGATGGGCCCTAATTTGTGATATTCTGAGAATGTGCCACAGCCAAGCCTTGGTTTTTGGTTTGTTTTCAGGAATCATCTTGATTTACTCTGTTTACGTGCAAATGTTCACGGCTGATGACTCGTTTAGCACTGCAACCCATCCTGAGCTATAATGCAACCAAATATGGAAGGCAGAACAAACATTCTTTAATTCCTCTACTGGAACTGGGCTACTGCAAAGAATTCGCTTCCTGTACTTCCACAGCCATGCATAGTGAAACAGAGGGAAGGGCGACATTTGGCATCGCTATGATGGGACAGCAATCAGGTTAAAGCTCAAGAAGCACAGAGAGCCAGGACACCTGCAGCACTGGGCCTCACTTAGTATTGCTTTGGGCAGACACAGCCCAAACGATACCCCTAAACAGCCTCTCATCATCCAGCCTGGCCCCCCCTTGCCAAAGGCATATGAGAGACAAGATCGACACCTTCAAGAATTTAGTAAAAGGCAAGTGCTTCCCCAGAACTGCAGAAATCCAGACTTAACATGCATTCTCCATGCTAGTTTAACCTTAAAGGAGCTCAACATGCTCCCAAGTGAATGAGCTACTTAGCATCTGTGAATGCTATACGGAACAGGCCATAGAGTCAGATGCCATAGCAGTGGATCTCAAAGTACAACTGCAATGCCAGCAGCCACAGCGTTGCACAGCAACTTGGAAATGCATTTTCAGGTCATGCCCCAAAGCTACGGTCGTGATTTGATCCAATTGAAACAACTGCTTAGGTGCAATTTAGAGAAGAGCTCTTATGCATGTGGCAAAAGAAGAGTAAGAAAGTCCTTTTCTCTTAAGACCTGGCCAACAGAAGGGAGCATGAAGCCTTCCCAGCTCCCAATCTTTACTAGCATTGGAGGACAGGGAAGTGGTGGACTGCACAGTGGCCAATCCTAGCTAGTGTACAGCTGTTGCTTTCAAGGTTTTTCTGAGCTCACTCCCAAATTTTGATATTGCATTTTGTGGCTGCCTGTATTTTGATGTCTTATTTACAAATGCCAGCTCCCTAGATGATGGCTTTATTTGTCTCATGACTAAAGGATTTTCAGAGGTAGATCTGTCCAGCCAGAGCCAGGGCAACCACAGTGACTTCTCTTACTGCTAAAGAAATCCTAGGCTCATCTTGGTTAACAAGAGATGGGCCATCCCCACATATATAACGTACCCACCCTATAGGTGGGCAGGGAATGCTGCTGTACAAAACCGAGTGGCTTCCAAAGGCAAAAAAAAAAAAAAAAAAAAAAAAAAAAAAAAAAAGTCAGGATTGCACTAGTGTACCTTCTCAGGCAGAAATCAGCAGGTGTACCCTGGATCTGAGCTCTCCGTGGAGCCCTGAGGAAGGAGTGGGACGGCCATGGCCAGGCTGGATGACAGAAATTAAGCCTTTGACAGCAATAGTCTTGCCTTTGTCATCTGACATTTGATAATATGCCTCTCATGTTTCATTAGTGTTTTTTTATCACCCTGTATCTATAAATTATACAAAATGAGGATTACCTTAAAATATTCCATCAGTGATCTGGAGTATTTCATAGCATGGTCCTTCTTCAGTTTAAACATTCTCAAGTAGAGAAGTGATAAACATCGGTAGCTGCAGTGATAATGAAAAGATTGTTAATGCTTATGTCCAAGGACACCTGGGAACAAATACTGATTCAGAGGTTGCAGGTTCTTACCTATGTTTAGCTGGAGCAACGTAAGTAAATAGAGAATGTTTTTAAGAAAGAAGAGAGTAGCACTAAAACCTTGCACTGATAAGGCTACAAATTAGAAAAGTAAATGCTCAGCCAAGAGACTGAAAGAAATCTGCTAGCTTGTCATTAACAATTCAATGGAAATTAAGAATAGTAAGCTGAGAATCACAGCTTAAGTTGATCTGGAGTTTTCAAATCATTCTGGGGTATCTCAACTGTTTCCTTGGGGTCTCCATGGGCTGTAAGAACTCACCATAATACTGCCAGCTTTTTGTCTCCATCAGAAGCCAAGGGGCTTGCAAAGTTCTTCAGCCTCATTGCATACCTTTGGAGAGAAAGGCACAATTGAAATGGAATCTGCGCTACCCTTCAGATATAACCAAAAATAAGTGATGGCCTCACTGTGTTGGCGTGGGGCAGGAGCACTGGTTGGCGCTTTCCTGAAAACAGACACAAGATGATGCGCAAAACAGCACATGTCTGATGTGTCATCCAGAGCTGATCTCTGCAGAAGCCACCGAAATCATAAGACCATGTGGCAGAACAGTGTTGGGCACCACTGTGAGCATGTGTGTGTGTGTGTGTGTGTGTGTGTGTGTGTTTATGTGTATGTGTGTGTGTGTTTATGTGCATATGTGTGTGTGTGTGTGTGTGTATGTGTGTGCTGGCAAAATATTGTTTCTAGGAATATTGGAACGAAACAACATCATTGGTTTGCAAGGAAAGATGGAAAAAATGTGAACTGCTCAGTTTATGATAGATGATGCAAATAATAAACAACAGTGCTTCACATGGGCACAGAGAGACCTCAATCATGCAGTTAAAGCGTCTTTTCTAATGGCTCAGGTTCTGAATATACTCTTAAAGAAAGCTTTTTTCTCTTAATTTAAAGGAAGGTCGATTTCACGGCATTTTAAGGACTAAGTATCCTTAATTTATGGTTCTTGTATATTTTGTGTTTCCATTCTCTTTAATTGCTACTGTTCCATACTGGGGTGATAAAAGGTTGAGTAGTTCTCTTTTTTTTTTTTCTACCCAAGCACATTCCACTCTGGGCATTTAGGCTCTTGAAAATCAATTCATTGCATAAAATCATTGTCTGAGCTTTAATGCAATTTCACAGGTCCTTGTGGTAGAATAAGTAATGGAGTTCAGTGCGGCAGAAGGAAGTTTCCAGTGCGTGAGCAAGCAGCCTGTGCCACTTGTCATTTATGAGGAAGTATCTGGAGAGCCTGCGGGATGTCACCCCTGCCTGCCTGATGCTTCGCTTGCAGCTGGGGACCTCAGCTCCATCCCCAAGATTTTGGACCTCTTCGGCCTTCTGTCCCTTCTAGCTTTGGACTCCTGCTCTAGTTCTGTTGCCTGAACATTTTCCACCAAGGACTCGCATACTTCGTGTGGGTCCCTTCCCTTGTTGCAATATTAAGCAAAGAGATTTTTATTACATAATAAATCTGCCTTTTCTTGACAGCTAGATCACCAAAATGTCAAGCCACTGCGATGCCCCACTTGTTTTTGCAAATACATTTCCATTGCAGATGCCCAAGGCGCAGAGCAACTATAATTACTTGAATGAAGAAAATAGGGCTTTCTCTCCACAGCCAGTATACTGTCAGGGAGAGAGTAATAAAAATCTCTCCAACATAATCTTGCACTGCTAAAAAGTATGTTCATATTATAGTCACCCTCTAATTGCAAGCACATTTGAAGTGGCTTGATAGTAGAGTTTCATTGCGTAAATGGGCCAGAAGACCTACTTACTTAAAATCATTTTATTCCCAACTGAAAATTCTCTCATTTGAAAAACATCCACACATGCAATTTATAGAAAATATGAAAATAAAAAATGTAGATAAGACACAAAAATGAGCCAATGAGAAACTGAGAAAATCTGGAACAGTAAATACAACTGGTGAAATCTGAACAGTGCATGCGTTGTGTCAGTGTCAATATCCTGGTTGTGAAACTTAGACCAGCTATGCAACGATGGCAGCTTTGGAGGACACAGGTGAAGGGTACAGAACTATTTGTTGAGTTTCTACAACTGCACACAATTACCTCAAAATAAAATTTAAATATATTGATTTAAAGATAATGTCAACGACTCTACTGACTTGCACCAGGTTCCACTGAAATATATATCCATAGGGAGTGAAATATATAATGGAACAATAAATTACATTTAGACAAAAGAAATTTTTGGAAACAAGGCAAACAAAATGTTTCCTAATGGAAATAAATATTACTTAATGAGTTATATCATACTGTGGCCACACAATAAATTTGGCATTTTGCTTTTTATATTTTGGGGACCATGTATTTTCTTGAAAAAGAAATTAATAGGAAAGATTGTATGCATACAGAAAAAAAAAACCCTGAATCTTGCTTCCCTGTCAGAGCTAATTTCATTTCGCCTCCAGTGTGATCCTGCCATATATGGCCTTTCATAATAATTGTCCTGTGCATATAATCCAGCAGCTAGAGTTGTATTTTTCTCACTGCTGGGGATGGAACTCAGAGTCTCCCATATGCTAGATGA